>CM044003.1:28903077-29090577 GCA_024085815.1 Flaveria linearis
AAAGAAGAGGTTGATGAAGACTCCTATGAAGTTCTTCATCATTTGGCCCTCTTATTTCATTTCTTTAGAGCCTTTGGGTGTCCGTTTCATTTCAACACTTAGCAACCCACTCCATAAGTTTGCTAGTAAGGTGGATGCAGGGTACTTTGTTGGTTATTCATCAACTTGCAAAGCATACAGAGTCTTCAACTGTAGAAACCAAAGGGGTTGAAGAAACTTTGCATGTTAAGTTCAATGAATCTCCAAAGGACAAGATTCCACAAAACCCTGTGGAGCTGTTTGATCTGGACATACTGCAACATGTCCTTATCAACCTCCATCTGTTGAGCCTGTCAAAGATTCCACCTGGTGGTACTGAAGATGATGAAGTAAGTACTCACCTCTTTAAGTTCAGTGACAACCTGCCTAATTCCACTGAACCTGATGCTCCTGTAGCTCTCAGCAGCTCCATCCACTACAAATGCTGATGAGATTTCTGCTTGCTCTACTTCATTTGAGCTGCCATCTCTACATGGTTTCAGGAATCTCCATCACCATCTGTTGCTGCTGATGGGTCTACAAACACTTGCACAGATATCATAGTTTATCAAGAGCTCAAGAATCCCCCACTTCACAAAATCATTGGTGATATTCATGCTGGAGTTCAAAAGGAATCATTGTCCAACTTCTGCTTCTATGCTCTCTTTCATCAGTCAGCAAGAACCAAAGAACTATCATATTGCTTTAAGAGACAATGGATGGGTGGAAGCTATGCAGCTTGAGCTACTTCAATTCAAGAAACAGCAAGTGTGGGAGCTTGTTCCATTACCCAAAGGTAAGTGTGCTATAGGCACAAGTGGGTATTCAGAACAAAACAGATGAGAAGGGCCAAATTGTCAAGAGACAAGGCCAGACTGTTGTTCAAGGGTTTGCACAGGAGGAAGGAATCGATTATGATGAGACCTTTGCACCTGTGGCCAGACTAGAAGCAATTAGACTGTTCTTAGCTTATGCTGCCTTTCACAGTTCAAGGTTTATCAAATGGATGTCAAAAGTGCCTTCCTATATGGAAAAATCAAAGAAGAGGTTTATGTGTGTCAACCACCAGGCTTTGAGGACATAAACATCCTGATTGGGTGTACAAGCTTGATAAGGCTCTTTATGGCTGAAGCAAGCACCTAGAGCCTGGTATGAGACACTCTCAACCTTTCTTCTAGAGAACAATTCACTAGAGGCACCATTGATAAACCTATTCATCAAGACTGTGGGACAACATAAGCTCCTTGTTCAGATTTATGTTGATGATATCATCTTTGCATCCTCTGATCCAAAGTTGTGTGATGAATTTACAAAGCTTATGAAGCTGAGATTTGAAATGAGTGCTATGGGAGAATTACAGTACTTTCTGGGCTTGCAAATCAAACAACTGGATGATGGAATCTTCATCCATCAGTCCAAGTTATACCAAAGAGTTGCTGAATAGTTTGATTACAATCCTGAAGCCCTGTTCTACTCCCATGAGCAGCATCACAACTAGATGTTGATCAGAAAGGTAAAGCGGTTGATGAAACCCTTTACAGATGTATGATTGGGTCCTTGATGTACCTTAAAGCTTCTAGACCAGACATCATGTTTTCAACATGTGCTTGTGCTAGATTTCAGGCTGCACCTAAAGAATCCCATTTGATTGCAGTCAAAAGGATCTTTAGATATCTGCAAGGTACCCAATCACTAGGACTTTGGTATTCAGCTGGGCATTCATGCAAATAAGTTGCTTTCTCTGATAGTGACTATGCAGGATGCAAAGTCACCAGAAAATCCACTTCTGGTGGTTGCCAATTCCTAGGCAATTGTTAGTTTCTTGGCAGAGTAAGAAACAAACATCAATTGCTACATCCACTGCTGAAGCTGAGTATATGCTGCTGCAAGTGTACCTCTCAAATACTCTGGCTTCAGAACCAACTTCTGGATTATGGCATTACTGAGACTAAGACTCCATTATTAATGGATAGTGCTTCAGCTCTTGTATTGTTAAGAATCCAGTCCAGCACTCTAGGACCAAGCATATTGAGATCAGACATCATTTTATCAGGGATTGCTATGAGAAAGGTCTGATTGATCCTAAGTTTGTGCCTAGTGCTGATGAGCTTGCAGACATTTTTACTAAGCCTTTAGATAGTGTCACATTCCAAAATTTGGTACTAAGGCTTGGTATGCTGCAGCTTGAATGATTTGACCTATGCTGGTACTCTTAGTTCACAACTACTGAAGAGCAAAGGTCAAATATAAGTACGATGAGTAATTTAGTCTTCAAGCTTTCACAACTACTGAAGACTAAACTGACTCAAAGTACTGATGTACATTATTTATTGAAAAACAACTGATGTAGTGAAGTGGATTACAACTACTGATGTATGATTTTCAATTAAATAAGTACTGAAGAACAAATTTTGGTAATAAGTACTGATGTGTAATCTTACACAAATACTGAAGACCAAATTTGTTCACCAGCTCTGAAGAATATTCTTCAGCACTTGTGAACATCTGATCACAGAGCTGAAGGCATAAATATTCACAAGACTGAGGGTCAATGAAACAACTGAAAATCAGCCAAGAGCTGATGAGTAAGTGTGGAGGCTAGTATGAAACAACTGAATTGACGGAAAACAGTGATGAGTCATGTCTCATCAGCTGATAACAGCTGATGTTTCATACACAAAAACAACTGAAGGACAAACCATGTCTTCAGTAGTTCACAACTACTGATATCAGTAGTTCACAACTACTGAAGGCTAACACCAAGTCCTCAGTTGTTTACAACCACTGAAGGTTAAAACCACGTCATCAGCTGTTACAACAACTGATCACTAACACCAAAACCTTCAGTAGTTTTCTTTCAACCTTTGCCCTACCCTATAAATACCCCACCTTCAGAGCATTTACTCCTCTTGACCTAATCCTACAAACCTCTGAAATTCCCATACACCATTAATGGCGAACATGCAACTGAAACCTCGACACAACTGTGTCGCCCATCTCACCAAGTCGCCATTATGGCCCAAATTTCATCAAGCCGTAGATCTCATGCACGAATCACCTTACAAAACGGCTTTTCTTTGAACCCCACCTTTATACACCGACTCCTTGACGGAGTTTGGACCAATGTAACCGTCCAAACCGGAGAGCAGAATGCCGAGGTCCTCTCTCCGGTCCTCCGTCAACGGCAAACCCGTGGTTATCACTCCAGCTACTCTACGCCAACCCTAGAGCTGGATGATGCCACTCACCCAACCTCCTATCCCAAAAGGTACCCTTGATCTCTCCTTCACATCTCATGACTATCAGGGAACCTCTCCGCACCCACCTTGTTGAAGAAACACCTTCCTGACCCCCACGACTGATTTTTCACAATGGTGAATGTATGTCTGGCTCCCAAGACCTCTTCATGGGACCAGATGTCCACAAGGTGGCAACAGGTATTGTATTCTATCCTTGAGAAACAACCTTTAAATTTTTCTGAAATTTATTTTTGGAACTCAAGGACATGGCCACAAAACCTTTTCCTAACCGTTGGAACTTATATCCACGGTTCATAATGGCCATGATCGAATACAGCTTCAGGCTGAGGGACTAGTTGGCACTGGGGTCCCTGCCAGGGCTGTTCAAGCCGAGTATACTCTAGGCACAACTCCGACCAAACACTGAAACAGGCTGGCGGCTGCGAAAACCCACGCAGCTGGAACCCACAGCCTCCACCTCCAAATCCAGAGTCCCCACCAAGCCAAAAGCCAAAAGGAAGCCCACAAAGGCTACTCAGGGAGATGAGTCCCCTGAGGATGCCCCTGCCACACAAAGGCAGATGTGCCTGCTGGCTCGATTCTCCCAGCAGGTACCACGACTCCCCCACCACAACCGCACAGGCTTCCTCTCAACAGGAGCCTAATGAACCAATTTTGGGGCAACCACATTACTGGGGTCTTCCTCACTTGAGGAGGCTGCCATTGAACAGCACAGTCCTCCCCATGTGCATACTGCTTCTAGCCCACATACTGAGGAGACTGCCCCACTAAGCCCAACACTGGTAATAGCCAGAGTGCTGACTGATCTGAGCACTCCACCCTCTCCCCAGAAACCTATTACAACTGGGGAGACTCCAACCGAAGAGAGGGTGGGCACAAGTGCTGATCAGAGCCCACAGCACAGAGAATCAGTTCACTCTCCCAGTGTGGCTAGGGAAGAGGAACAATCTGGTGAGGCTGCCACTTCCCCTGCATCAACATCTGAGCAGGGTGAAGCTGGTAACATCTCAATACCTCACCAGAGGCAATGGCCGATGATGGATCCAATCCGGAGGCCAGAAGTCCCCAGTACCATGAACAAGGGGCACATGTCATTACTGAGCCACACTCAGGACATGTTCATCCTGACAATGTCAGGAGGTCAGGTGATTCAGCTTATTGCTGATGATGACCTGAGCTTCTTCTTGATGTAGTTGCTCAAAACACTATCCTTGAGAATGAGATAAGCAGACTCAAGAGCTGCTTGCTCAGATGACTCAGGATAGAAGTCCATCTGCCACCCACTACCCCACAGATGGCACCTTCACCTGAAGGTCTCACATACACTGAGCCACTTCCACAAACTCAGCCACCAGCCCCTGCTTCTGGCACTAGCTCTCATGGACAGAACCCCCCTGAGCAGCTGGATGCTATCCTCCAAAAATCCCTACCTCTCATCACACCCATGCTTAAAGATATAGTTAAACAAACCTTTGATGAGAGGCTTCCCACATACATACAAACCCTGGTGGAGGTTGCCATATCTAAGGCTCTTGCTGATAGTCAAACCCCAACCAATGCACCCAAAAGGGGGAGACATCAGTGCAAGACAAGAGGAAGAGGGGTGAGGAGGAGAAAGAGCAGAGAAAAGGTGTGTGGTAGAGAGGAGTTGGCTGAGGAGACCAGTAGGGTGAGGGAGAAGGGGAAGAGGAAAGTGAGGGAGGTAGAGCAGATAGGAGTAGCTGAAATCCAAAGGATTTCAGTTTCACTGATAAGAATAAGGAGAGGGAAAGAAGGTGGCTGATCCTGATCTAGCAGCCCTTGTCAAGGAGGCTGATGCTGAGACACAACCGTTCAATGAACAAAGTCATTGAACAGCTGTTTCAGGCAAGGCTTTGACAAGGACACTGCTTTGCTAGATCAAGAGATCGAAAATATGGAGAGGAGAGAAATTGACTACCGATGGACTACTCATAGCCAACAGGAAAGACAAAAACTTGAGGCTATGAGTAGGTTCACTTCGAAGTACCTGGGCAGACCAGTCCTTGATGTTAAGGCATGGACCAGGGACAAACTCTTGGCAATAACCACCAAGATTTGTTCAGCTGGTGATTTTACAAAGGGACTGGTCGCAGAGGCCCTATCTGAAGCCGGTGCTGGGAACAGGACACTGCTAGTCAAGCTAACCAAACCAGCCCTTATCTCTAGGCTGCTAGCAGTGCCTGCCAACACTCCCACACCAACAACCCAACCACAACCCACAAAACCAACTCCTTTACCAACCAAAACCCGCAGCCAATGATCCACTCTTGAAGAAGAAGAGAAGGGTGCTGAGGCTGCAAGATGAAGAAGAGGATGATGAGGAGGATAGCCTGCCACTCTCAGCAGTTATACCTCTACCCAAAGCCAAACCACAAACCATCAATCCCACCTCACAGCAGGACACTGTGAAGGTTAAGTTAGAAGAGGAGGAGCAGCAGAAAAGACATGATGAGGAAATGCTGAAAAGCATTGACAAATGTTATACTGCTACCACCTCTATAATAAATATGCAGAGAGAAGCTCTGAGGTTATTCACCCTCAGACAAACCTTTCAATATAAAAGGGAGAGGGTGAGAACTTGGCTGACCCAGGGTGGCTCACAGGATAGTCAAGAAGGACATGCCTGTGAGATACAAAAGCCAACTAAAGAGAATCGTAGATGAAGAGGTCTCTGTGGCTATTGTAATAACACCCTGGGAAATAGTAGATGAATTCGAGAAAGCTTATAGAGCCGGCCAATCACCCTTTTCAATGCTAGATAATAGGGTGGTTAGGAAGGGTCTGGTCTATAAGAAGCTTGAGAATTTTCATCGGAATGAGCTCACTTTGTTGTTAGAGGGTATACACCCTGATGAGTTTGCTATAGGCAAATCACAACACTTGAGCTCAAAAATGGAAAACAGGTCAAGTATCTCTCAGAGCTGTACGGTCGGAGGGGTTATTCGAAGGTGAGCCTGAAGACCTGTCCAAAGAAGAACAATTGATCTTTCTTCAGGCTTACTGTAGAGAATCCTACCGGCTTGTACGTGGGAGGTAGATCTCATGGATGGGGCAACCTCTGTGTCCAATTCCCCAAGACAGAGCTCCCATCCATACTTAGCCAAACAAACACTTGAGACTACCTCTCTGGCCAGTGCTTATCTGGGTCAACTTCTAATCTGATCTAGAAGGAAATAGACCAATCTTTATGCCATCAATAAGTGGGACATCCAATAATTAGAGGTTTTGGCTGCATTGGTTCAGGGGGAGTTTGTTGGACCAAAAGAACCAATGAGCCAAGATCAGGAAAACCTCTAAGTCCCACATGCCACTACTACAACTGCTGAAGACTCCCATCAGTCACAATGTTCTCTTGCTTGATGTCAAACTCGAGAGCATCTTAGCTCCAGCCTTCTGCTGTTATGACAAAGTCTGAAGAACAAAGTGTGAAGATCAAAGAACTGAAGAACATCAGTTGAAGACTCCAAAGTACTGAAGACCAAGCACTGAAGTCTGAAGTACTGATCTTACAAGTACTGAAGACTTCAAGTACTGAAGACAAGTACTGAAGAATCAAAAGCTGAAGAACTAAAGAACTGAAGACCTTCTACTGAAGCACAAAGTCTGAAGACAAAGACTGAAGACCCAACTGATGATATCTACTGAAGTCATCAGTTGTTATATCATCTGAAGCCAAGTCTGAAGACCAAGTACTGAAGACTCAGAGTTTGTCACAACAACTGAAGAAGTCTTCTTCAGTTGTTGTGGTGGTTTTTCCTTTTCAGTAGTTATTTACTTTCAGTGTTGTACAACAACTGAAGAGCATGTTCTTCAGTTGTTATAATATCAGTAGTTATAAACGACTGAAGAGTTTGTTCTTCAGTCGTTGTAGGATTTCAGTAGTTTACTTTGTCAGCACTTAGGAACTTTTGTAAAGAAGATGTCAGTTGTTGACATCTTCAGTAGTTTATGTTTTGTCAGTTGTAATTTGAATATTCAGTGATGTCAGAAAAAGGACATCACGCCCATCCTTTTGCCGCCTATAAAGGATGGTAACCATACTGCTTTAATGGTCGAAACGTGCGAACCAATAGAACATTTATTGTTTTGCAGAAACTCTTCTCTCTATGTTCTGCTTTAATTTGAAATATCTTTTATGTTCTTGCTTTAATTGCTAATTAATGAGCTAAATCCGCTGCAAACATAATCTAATTGATCAACGAGAGAGGCTGAGATCCTGTCAAAAGATCCATTGTCTCTTCTTTGAATCAACTACGCCCCAGCGGCGACTAGGGTATCTTCCCCTTGATTATGCTATGGTTTGAGCTGTGGCTAGCATTTAGGGCCAAACCAAACCATTTATCATGTGCTTTTCATGTGTTTGAAGCATATTTTCAAGTATTTGAAGCATATTTTCATGTATTTTTATGCTTGAAACAGATTCAAACACCCAAGCTCCATAACAAAACTTACAATTTCAAAATACAACTCAGCAATAACTAAAACCACTAAACTAAACTAAAACCGACCTCCATAAGTGACCCACCAATAACCAGTACTCAGTTTTGATTGCCTGAATTCCCATAACCAACCATCGTTTCGGTGGAGCATAAAACCAAACCAACATTGATAAACCAACATTGATAAACCAACATTGATAACCAACATTGATGCACCCCTAGGATAAATGTTTAAGAACTAATTTATAATACTAATTTTATGATATATCATAGTAGATAATTCGTCTAAATTTTCAGCAGCTTATAAATTCAATTGCAAAAGCTTTTACATGAAGCCAAAGTAAATATTTCAAACCCACAACCTGAAATCAAACTTTGTTTATATAAATAACATTATTTTCCAACAATTCTAAATTATTCAACAACAAATACAGAAAAGCTACCATGTTTAAACCAGCTTACAGCAACCAGAGGAACCAATGTTGTGACCCTTACTCGGAGCGGTTGGCATACCTCTCCACATTCTTGTCAAGGTTCAACCCAACCATGGCTTCACCCAGCCCACAGCTCACCTCTGCAAGAACCTTAGGGTCCGTGTAATGTGTAACCGCCTGGACGATAGCACGGGCCCTACGAGCCGGATCACCGCTCTTGAACACACCTGATCCAACAAACACCCCATCGCATCCCAATTGCATCATCAGTGCTGCATCAGCTGGAGTAGCAACACCACCTGCTGCAAACTGCACACTGGAAGCCGCCCCAATTGTTTGGTCTGCATCACCAAATCATATGGTGCAGCAATTTTCTTGGCAAAAGTGAACACCTCGTCGTCATCCATGTTTGCAAGGACCCTGATGTCCCCCATCACGGATCTAACATGCCGGACGGCCTCGATTATGTTGCCTAAAATGGTGCATAAGAAAGAATCACTCTTCCCACAAATATGATAATTTATAGCATAGATGTGAAGATATGGAGAATCAGAACATATAATCATGTGTAGAGTTAAACGTCATACCAAGTGTACAAGTTGAAAGAGTTATAATAAGAATCACTCTTCCCACGAAAATTATTATTCATAGCATAGATGTGAAAATATGGAGAATGAAAACACACAATGGGAGGGTTTGTCCTCCAAAGAAAAAGGATAATGTAATACCAAGTATACAAGTTGAAAGAGTTTAGAAAAAGAATAAGCATATGAGACATATTTAACTTCATTATAAACCACTCAAACCGGCCAAATAGCCTAAACCGAAATTCAAGACCTTTATGTTTGTGGTTCAGGCTTGGCGTTTTGACTATCCGGCTGACATTTTGGAACTTAGAACCGGGCATTTAACCTTCATCATTTATTCTATTTTTGGAATATGCAGCTATTTACTTTGTATATATTTACTATTCATAAACTATCTTTTATCATTTTTTTAAATTGTAATACAAACTAGCGATTTTTGAAAAAGACAAATATAAAAAAAAATTATATTCAAACTGCGAAAGTAAAACCTATAACCAGTGTTGTAAAAGGCGGGCTAGGCGGCCGATTAATCGGGATAAATCGGTAGTCGGCCCCTAGCCTTGTCGATTATGGCTAATCGGAGCCATTAGGCGCTAGGCGGAGCAAGGCGGTGTTATAGTTAGCAGGTCAGCCTATAATTTTGTCAAAAACAGCCAAAGCGGACCGTGAACACCCATAAATTTTTATATGTATCAGTTTTATATGATAAATTTTTATTTTATTTGCATAACTTCAGACTCATTTTTGTACTTCCAAAAATGCATCATGTCATTTGTCATTGAGTTTTTTAAATCCCACATGTAATCGAGTAGATCTATATCCCACAACCATATCAGCATGAAAATACAACAGTGACTGGTGATCCAAACTACAAAAGAGCAATAAAACCAAACAACAACAAAAACCAACTATAACACTACTAAACTTCATAAAAGGGTAAAGCTCCAAATTTAAAAATTTTAGCTTTTGACATCAATTCTTTTTCTATAAATGGTACATCTTGTACCATTTGTCGTCCTAACCCATTTTTCCTCACAGATTTACATATGATTATGACAGTTTGGAAACTAAAAGTGACTATTATAGCATATTCAAATGCTCAATCTCAAGAAAACCATATCTCAAATCCAAATAGAGCATAAAACACACAAAAAGAACTAAGATTGTTCGAGTTTAAAGCAAAAGAGATTCAATTCAACAGCTTTACTTTTCACTTTTCAGTTTTCACCCAAACTTCAAACGAATCAACCACTTTCCCTTGTGTGGTATCAATTAACACAACCAAAAACACAACGAATGTTAGAAACCCAAATCAAAACACGATAATCATCAACAAAAACGTACCAGTTCCAGCTTCCCCTTTGGTCCGAATCATCGCAGCCCCTTCACGAACCCTACGCAACGCCTCCCCCAAATTCCGACACCCACACACAAACGGAATCCTGAAATTATGCTTATTAATATGGTTCATATCATCCGCCAGCGTCAGAACTTCACTCTCATCAACATAATCAACCCCATCGCTTCAAGAATCTGAGCCTCAACGAAATGCCCAATTCGGGCCTTCGCCATCACCGGAATCGTAACCGCTTGCTTAATCTCCTTAATCAGCTGGGGGTCGCTCATCCGTGCGACGCCGCCTTGCGCACGGATGTCCGCCGGAACACGCTCGAGGGCCATGACGGCGCAGGCGCCGGCCTCCTCGGCGACACGGGCTTGGTCGGCGTTGACGACGTCCATGATTACGCCGCCGCGGAGCATCTGAGCGAGGCCCACTTTGACGGAGTAGGTGGACTTCTTGCTCTCCGTTAGGGCGCCGTTGCCGTACACCGCCACTACTCCGGTGCCGTCCATTGTTGTTGTTGTTGTTGTTGGTGGTGGTGGTGGTGGTGGTGGTGGTGGTGGTGGTGGTGGTGGTGGTGTGTGATGGTGGTGGTGTGTGTGTGTGGGTTTGTGTGTGTGTTTTGGGGTTTGTCGGAGTGATGAGGGATTGGTGGAGTGAGGCGGTTTTGTATGGGATTTATGAGGTGGAGACGGGTTTGGGTGGGAGAATTGGGGTTGTGACATTATAGGCCCTTTGTGTTTTTGGAATCAACATAAATGGGACAACAAGTTATGCTTGGTTATCTCTGTTATGTGTTTACATTCAGTATTTCAATTCGTAATAGCGTGAAGAAGAGATCGAATGAAGACTTATTATTTGCGGTTTATCTAACAATTCATTTTAGAGATCCATGCATTAATGATCTCATATTCTTTTTCTAAATACATGAATATGTTTCTATTACTTTTGGTATTAATCATGTTTCTATTAAAAAGCGGACAATTAATGGTAGAAAAGAATTAGTTTAGAAGAAGAAATATTCATTTGTTGTTTCTTTTCTAGCAATGTGATTGGATACTATTGACTTGAAGCAAAAGAAATAGTTGTTGATGCAAATACTTTTTGAAAAAAGTTTTCAATACATACGAAAGAATCTGTTGTATAGCATTCTTTTGTATTCAATTTTAGATTAAAATTAAAAAAATCTTGTAAAATATATAAAATGAAGTCTCTAGTTCCACCAAGAATCTGTAGCTAAGAGAAAAATAATAAAAGTTATAACTCACTTTTGGTTGAAGTATGTTCATAATTATTTTGACCGGTCTTAATTAATTCATTTTTTTCTCTTGGAATCAAAAGTCATGAATTCTGTACTGAATTAAACAACATTGTGTCACCTAACTATAACCATTTCATACGCTCTAAAATTATTTAAATGGTAGTTATATAATAAAATAAAGAAAAAAAAGTGTAATTAGAAGATAACTTTTTGAGAAAAATAAAAAGTTTTATAGGTAGATGGGAGTGTTTGGCTTAATAAGAAGGGGAAGGACGAAGTTTAAAAATGTAGAATGAAAAGGGGTGAAGAACGAGTGAAACAAAATAGGCTACGTGGGCCGTCAGACACCCAGTCCACCACGAGCCATAGAGACGAGGCTGCAAAAAATTCCCATTATCCGAATCTCACTACTCTAATAAAAGGGTAACTATAGTTATCACGTGTTACTTTTTTAAGTCATCTAATGTCACGTGTCAGTACTACATTTAATTCAATCAAATTTTTCCCGCTTCTCTCTTCTATTAAATAATCACATTAATTACTAATAATATTATCTATTTATTTTTATATTATAATTAGTTTTTTAATAAATTAAGAAAGATAAATTTTATTAATGTTATTACTATATAGATAGTTTTTTATACAAATTTTTTTTCTAAAAAATAAAATTATTTTTACGTAATATTTTAAAATTAGTTTTTAAAGTAATTTTTCAATAAAACAAAAATAATTAAAATAGGGATTTATAGGAAGGAAAATTTAAAAAAAACTGTAATGTTGTTTTAAAACAAAATGTCTAATTTATCTTTGAAAAATAAAAAAAATTAAAAATTTCATATTATTGTTTTATTACTTATAACTATTACTTATACATAATTTCAATCATATCATGTTTTAGTCTATAATTTTATAATTAATAATTTTTATTTAATTTAATATTTTATTTACTCAACCTGTGTATTACACGGGTTTACTAGAGCTTGTTAAATATATTATTACTATTACCTTCTTTCTAAACAACATTAATAATTGGAGAGTCAAAAAGTAAACGGTCCCTAGTTGAATCCGCGATTTGGAGTTGTTGAAAGCAAATTCGAAATCGAATTTCAATTAGCATCAAAAAGAATAGAAAATTCTGAAAATATTTACTTTTCTCCTCTTCATTCAAAATGTCTCTAAACAAGGCAATGGTGCCTTTAAAGATAGGTGCGGACTAGTAGATCCAATAAAAATCACACATGTAGTTAATGTATGGGTTCTGTTGGGGACACCGTAAGTGTTTTGGGGAAGAAACCGGACCTAACCATCACAGTTAGGTCTAACCGTGAGGGTTTGAAGCCTAAATGTCACAGTTTAGCCAAATCGTGACACTTTGAGATATTTTTTTGAATATGATTTCGTCTTGATTTGATTTGGCTCAAAAAATTTCTAAAAATAATTAACATCTGATGATAATAATAATAATATTTTTATACTAAAAATAATAAACTTCTAATTATATTGTATAAAAAGAAAATGAAACATCACGGATACGTACGTGTACAAACTGTGACGTTTTTAAAGCTATCCTAAACCATCTCTAAATCGATTACGATCATCTATATATAATAATAATGATGATGATGATGATGATAATGATGACGATGATGACGATGATGACGATGATGACGATGATGACGATGATGACGATGATGACGATGATGACGATGATGACGATGATGACGATGATGACGATGATGACGATGATGACGATGATGACGATGATGACGATGATGACGATGATGACGATGATGACGATGATGACGATGATGACGATGATGACGATGATGACGATGATGACGATGATGACGATGATGACGATGATGACGATGATGACGATGATGACGATGATGACGATGATGACGATGATGACGATGATGACGATGATGACGATGATGACGATGATGACGATGATGACGATGATGACGATGATGACGATGATGACGATGATGACGATGATGACGATGATGACGATGATGACGATGATGACGATGATGACGATGATGACGATGATGACGATGATGACGATGATGACGATGATGACGATGATGACGATGATGACGATGATGACGATGATGACGATGATGACGATGATGACGATGATGACGATGATGACGATGATGATGATGATGATGATGATGATGATGATGATGATGATGATGATGATGATGATGATGATGATGATATGGACATTCTCTGAATTCTAACCGCCACAGTTAGGCCTCTCCGTGAGGATTAGTTTCTACGTCGGACCTAACTGCAGGATCGATATGGGTTCACAACACTTAGTATTTCTCTCAAACTTACCAGGTATTACTCAAAGATGAATTGCAGAATCAAGAACTCAGTTGATAATAATATAATAAGTAAGAACAAGAGAAGTTTTTCAAGATACTTGTATATATTATCTCTCAACTAAGTATTACAAGACTCATGTAGAGGCATGGATACTAAGTTACAATGAGCGACTATATATACTACTATCTACAACTTGTTATACGTAGATAATATGTTGGGACTTACTACTATACAAATACTATATTCTAAGAGGTAAGGTATTATAGATAAAATATATCTAAGATTTGGTAGTCATGACAGGTCCATGACTTACCATTTGGTCAACCACTAAAGGTGGTAACTGCACCTACTAAGGAGTGGTGAACAGTGGACAAAGGTAAGGTCAAACACACGAGCGTAGAAAGAATCTTTGCAGAAGATCAGAGTAGGAAGTAAGTGTCAGTCGGACCATGCTTTGTCCAGTGGTTCATACGGTGCTTCTTCCGATGGTAATACAACTTCGGAAGAATAAGTTCTTCGAAGCATTTTATACTTCAAAAGACACAGCTTCTTTCGAGGTTTTAATCTTCGAAAGACTTTGTCTTCATTCTTCTATGTGTCATCTTTGGAAGGAGAACTTCTTAGTCTCGAAAGACTGAGTTCATCCTTTGGAAGTTCTTCGGAAGATTATCTCAGAAGCTTCAAAAATTGCAGCATTGCCTTCGGAATACATTCCTTAGTTATGCAGATTTCTTCTAAGTGTTGTTTTGGTTGCACCAGCCTTAATAGATCCAACAAACTCCCCTAGGCTGAGCTACCAAAACTACACTCGGTTTCTTTTTACCTTTCAACTCCTCTTCAGCTCTTGTCTTTTGTTAAGTTTGGCAAGATGAAGGTTGTCAATGTGTCTTCTGATATGAGCAGCTAAAGGGGAGCTAGATGGATTGATGAATGGTCTCTCTGCTAACTCAGCAATGTCAAATCTGATTAAGTGTAGCAGAGAAAGGCAGTTAACCTGTCTACCTCTTCATTCTCTCTCTCCACAACAAAGTCGTGGTAAGGTATCTTAAAACTCCATTGGACAATTCTTTGTCTAGGAACAAGAGGTTGTCTTGGTAGTCTGTCTCCATTCCTAGTGTCCAAAATGGATACCAGTCTTCTTCTTAGTGTCTTTTCATCATCATTCAAGTACCAAGAGTTTAAGGCCAGCAGACTAAGTGACTGATGTTGAATTTCTCTATGAAGATCTAGGAAGGCGTCTCTTATGATGGAGCTTGATGATCCATTAATGTATTTGATAGTGATGATCTCATCATCATAAGAGATGCTACTCACTCTAGAGCAATTAATGAATTTCATTTTGATCTCCCCAATCCCCTCTAAGGTTGGAGGTTTAGATGATTCAGAGAATGGTTTGGACATAGGTTGGGTTTTGGATTGTGTTTTGGGTTGTAGGATGAGTAGTGGTGGTGGTTGTTGAGAGGCAGAGGAAGTTGGTAAGGGTAGGATGGATGGTGTTGATTCAGGGGTGTATGGTTCAGTGATGGGTTCAGTTTTGATGGGGAAAGAAAAGGGTATATGCTCATCTGGTATGGGTGTGGTTGTGGTTGTGGTTGTGGTTTGGGAGTTAGCTTGTTCATTCTCTCATCCTGCTTGGATTGTGCTTTACTGCTTGTAGCCAACAACTTTTCAGTAGGAAGCATACCCTTTCTCCTCAGCTTGTCCATTCTCTCATCCTCAAGAAGTTCCTCCTCAGTCATCTTCCTATTTCCTTTGTAGTCATGAGGAGATACTTTCTTTGGAGATTCTGGCTTTGAGGATTGAGGTTGAGAGGGTTGAGGACGGGGTTGAGAAGGTCCTGGTTGATCATGTGTTGTCTGTGGAAGAATAGGAGTTGCAAGGAAGTCCTCACTATTCACCTCAGAGGCTAGATCAAGAATGGCCTCTGTGAGTTCATCGGGCAAAGATGATAAGCCAGCAATTGCTTCCGCAGCTTGAATTTCTGCTTTAGAAGAAATTGATGTGGTTGTACCAACTGTCTCAACTAAGGTAGTTGTTAGGCCATCACTCCCTATTTCCCCTTCGAATTGGATCTTAGGTTCCATAGTTACCTTAGGTTGACCAACTTCCACTTGAGTGGTAGGTGGTACACTGAAGCTTTCGATTTCTTCTTCTCCAAAGTAAACAAACAAACAAACAAACATACCCAGTGTCTCCCGCTGAAGAGCAGGGTCTGGGAGGGGTATATGTTGGCAAGTCTTTCTTCTCCAAAGTAAGTGGTTGCAAAATCAGGGGATGGTTGTTCAAGTAAGGAGCTCATCAGGAATTGTGTGAAAAGATTGTAAAGATTGATGAGCATCCTTGGGTCCACTTGAAACATTAAAGGAGGTGGTTGTAGGAAGACAGTATGTGATTGCTTTTGTGGAGGGTAAGGGGAGAATAAAGTTGTGAGTGCCAGAGATTGAGGTTCCTCAGAAATTTGAGGTTCCTCATGAGGTTACATTCTCCCCTTTTTGGTAGTATCATCTTGAGAAGTAGATGAGCTAGAGGAAGAACTTAAAGAAACCTGAGTGGGTACATGCCTGACAGACTTCTTAACCTATGTCTCAGGTAGTTTGGCCTTGAGATTTTCAATCTCAAGTTGCTGAGTGGCAGACCTGTTTTGTAGGATCCTAACCTTAGATTCAAGGTTTGAGACCTTAGAAAGCAAGTACTGAATTGTAAGTTTCAAACTTCCCTCATCTTCAGTTGAAGAATCATGGGGAGATGAGACAACATACCTAGTATGTACATCCTCATCACCATTGGTGGTTTCTTGGCGCCCTGGATACCCTTGCTCAAAGTCATCTCTTGAAGAGATGTCAATGGGTAAAGTTGTCATAGACTCAGTCTTATTGATGTTACCACTATCCTGAGAGCTCAATGAGAAACTCTTAGTAGTGGCAGTTGAGCCTACATAAGTCCCCTGCACACCAGTGGAACTCACCTCAGTAATAGGTTGCTGATGTGGGTCAGAGATCAGAGGTTCTCCTTGGCTCTGTTGATCTAAAGGGTGGTGTGGAAAATCAACTTCATAGCCATGAGAGAACATAAACTCATCATCAGTATAGGTTAAAAGGTCAGTAAAGGATATAGAGGTTATGCCTAATGACCCGGGACCTTGGTCAACATCTAATGGTTCTGAGCCAGTGATGTGGCTGTCCTTTTTTAGCTGCTCAGGTAAATGTTAGGACTCATCCTGAGGGCTTGAGGCTTGGGTAATGACTCATCAGGTTGAGACTGAGGAGACTCAACACTGATATTAAGGTCAATTGGAGAGGATAGTGAGACCTCAGGCTGTGTGGGAGCCCTTTGTTCCACTCTAGCCTTTTTGGGTTGAACAGAAGGGGCTTGTTCAATCAGAGTAGATTGAACAAGGGTTCGCTTGGAATGTCTATGATAAAGGCTTTTGATAGGTAGGGAGGCCTTTTGGAGTGGAAGGGTGTTAGCTGGTGTGGGTTCATCACCTGTGGGTTGATCAGGGATGTCACCAGCAGCCATAAGCTCAAGCATACCTGGCAGCAGAGGAGTGAATCTCCCAGTGAAGTTGGATGATACATTCTTCAATATTCAGAAAATACCAGGCTTCATGTGAGGAACTACTAGAATATCCTTGTATTCTAGTCTATCCAGGTCCAGTTCACAGTTGATGATGTGCTGAATAAAACAAGGATACATGTAGAATGTGTTCTTGATGAGGTTTCCCCTTAGATTATTCAGAACAAACCTGGAATAGTTGAACCTCAGGCCTTTGACCATCCCATACTAGACAGCCTAGTTCATAAGGGATTTGATCCCAACCTCCTGATTTGTTCGATAGACTATGAAGAATGATGCGGAGTAAGAACTTCCAGTTGTAAGAGAAGTTAAACATGTAGACAGTGGACTTACTCACATCACCCCCATAGCCCATTTGAACATATGTATCTTCCAAATCAGATTTTGGAAATTCAGTTGGGGCTCCAGCATCATGAAGTTCCAAATGCTCTCTGATAGTGGTTTCACTTACCACTATTTCTTGTCCATAGACTCTCGATTGAATTACCCTCTCATTGTTTATGATTGTGTTTTGACCATTTGTCCAAAAATCAGACATATGGTTAGAGTAGATGATAGGGTTTATGGTGAAAGCGGGAAGGTATACTGATTGTGTGAGAAACTGGATGATTTGAGTGAAATCATCGTCCATAGAGGAATCGAGAATGGCAATTTGATTGTGTTGGGGATTGAGAGCCATTGTTTGAAAATTTTCGAAAGAGGGAAATTGAGTTTTAAGAAGATAATGGATAAAGTGTATTTGGGCTTTTACAGTGGTCAAGAAAGTAGAAAGAATGGGCGGAATGCTTTTAAGTGAAGTAAAAAATCAAACCGATAAGATGAAATGACAGTTACGGCTGATTTGACAGGGGCGGTAAGGATGTTTTATTAAAAATATACCGACAATTTTTTTTAAAATTTTACTTTTTGCGGAGTGGGCCCCAAATGTTTCCATTACAATTTAAAAAGTATTCTTCCGTTAATAAAGGCTTCCGAGAGGACTGTTAAGATTCTATCTCCTAAGTGTCTTCCGAAGCCAAATCTGCTTCCGAAGCAAAATTTGTCATAAACACTTTTTGCTTCCGAAGTGAAAATGTGCTTCCGTAGAAGTAGAAATTTACCTTAGGAAGAAAATTGATCTATGATTAATTTGTCTTCCGATGCATAATTCTATTCGGAAGATTTATCTGGATAAAAGAAATCGGAAGAAGACTGAGACTATCTTCCGAGGTAAATTTCTCTTCGGTAGAGTTTACATTTTGAAAAATTTTTTTGAAGAAATACTTAATGTAACAGGGCTTAGATTGTAAAGTAGACAAGTTTGACTTAACATATTGTTCAAAAGAGTTAGTCAATGTTTATCATCCCAATAGCCGTAATTAAATATTTAAATCTTTGTTCATCAAAGGCTTTGGTGAACAAATCAGCAAATTATTCATTTGAATCAACTTTGACTAACTTAATCAGATATTTCTCATTAATCTCTAATGAAATGATACCTGATGTCGATATGCTTTGTCTTAGAGTGCTTGACTGGATTTTTAGTGATTGAGATAGCACTCTTGTTGTCTATATGGATGGGAGTCTCCATAAAGTTGAATCCATAATCTAACATCTGATTTTGAATCCATAGCAGTTGAGCACAGCAGCTAGCAGCAGCTATGTATTTGGCCTCGACAGTTGATGTGGATACACATGATTGCTTCTTGCATTGCCAGGAGATGATCCTTCCACCAAGAAATTGACATCCTCCTGATGTGGATTTCTTGTTGATGTTGCAACCACCATAATCACTGTCAGTATAATCGTAGAGATTGAAATCATTGTTCTTAGGATACCATAGGCCTAGTTTAGGAGCACGTTTGAGGTATCTAAGTATTCTCTTGACAGCAATAAGGTGAGACACCTTAGGAGCAGCTTAATATCTTGCACATATGCATGTAGCAAACATGATATCAGGTCTACTGGTAGTGAGATACATCAGAGATCCAATAATTACCCTGTACTGATGTTGATCAGTATCCTCCCCCTCGGAGTCAGGACAAAGATTGTGATTTCTTTGTATTGGTGTCTTAGCTGGTTTACAATCCTTCATTTCAAATCTCTCTAAGATGTCCTTGACATACTTAGATTGATTTATGAAGAAGCCATCTTCCATTTGCTTCACTTGAATTCCTAGGAAGAAATCCAATTTTCCCATAAAACTCATCTCGAACTTCTTCCTCATCATGCTTTCAAAGTCTTTACAATTTTGTCATTTGAGGAACCAAATATGATGTCATCATTATAGACTTGAACTAGCAACATGTCTTTTCCTGATCTTCTTATGAACAATGTCTTGTCTATAGTGCCTCTGGTATAGCCATTCTTGAGAAGAAATTGAGACAATGTCTCATACTACAGCCTTGGTGCCTTATGCAGCCTATAGAGAGCTTTATCTAGTTTGCACACATAGTGGGGGTGCTGTGGATCTTCAAAACCAGGTGGTTGACATACATAGATCTCTCTGTCAATATCCCCATCCAAGAATGCACATTTGACATCAAGTTGATATACTATGAAGTTCTTGGATGCAGTAAAGGCAAGAAAGATTCTTACAGCTTCAAGTCTTGCAACAGGTACAAAGACATCAGTGTAATCTATCCCTTCCTCTTGTGTGTATCCTTGAACCATAAGTCTTGCTTTTTTCTTGATAATCAAACCTCTATCATCTCTTTTGTTCCTGAACACCCATTTTGTGCCAATAGGGACTTGACCTGGAGGCAATGGACATAGATTCCACATCTTTTGCCGCTTGAATTGAAGCAATTCCTCTTGTATTGATTCAACCCATTTGTTGTCCCTGAGGGCTTTATCCACCTTTTTGTGTTCCATTTGAGATAGAAAGCATGAGTACAGACAGACATTTCCATTCTGAGTCTGTCTCCTTGTTCTCACACCTTCTGAAGCCTTTCTAATGATGTCTTTAGCTGGATGATTTCTATGAATCCTGATCCTTGGAATTACATCTAACTGCATAGATAAATCCAGGTTTGACTGATTTAGATCAGGATTATTATCATGGGTTCCAGCTGATGACTCTCTTTCATTCAATGAAGATTGATGGAATGAATGAGTGACAGCATCAATGATGTTTTGCTGTAAGATAGTATCATCGGCTTCCTGATCCTCCAAATAACTATCTTCATTAGCTTGGTGTTGAGATATGGAGTTTTCATTTGATGAGAGTTGATTCTTATTTTGCTGACAACTGGTTGAAGCTCCATTGTTTCTTGTAAGGTTTAGGCTTTCAGGGCTTTTAGTGGTGGGAGCTTGATCTTCATTCCTTCTTGGAGAATTTGGAATGGGTCTGGGCAACTCAAATGTCTGATCATCGTCTGAATCACTTTGAGTACCTCTTCCAGCTAAAACATTCTCATAATATTGTTTAGAATAATTGGGAAACAATTCTAAATCAAAAATATGGTCGGGACCATTTCCCTTAACACAAGGAGTGTGCTCATTCACAACTATATTGGATGATTCCTCAAATTGTTGATTCTTAATATTGTATACTCTATAAGCTTTGGAGCTTGAAGAGTATCCAATAAAGATAGCATGGTTCTTGCAGCCTCAATAAGTGTCCTGTACCTCCTCTCAGCAACACCATTTTGTTAAGGAGATCTAGGAGCACTATATTGTCTGGCAATCCCTTTTGAGTTACAAAATAAGTCAAGAACTTGACTCTTAAACTCAGCCCCTTGATCACTTTTGATTATCTTTACTATGTGATCAATTTGATTTTCTATCTTAACAATAAAAGATTTTAAAGTTTCAGCAGTTTCATCTTTAGTTCCTAAGAAGAACCCAAGTAAATCTAGTAAAATCATCAACTATCACAATGCAATATGATTTCCTTCCAATGCTCATTATACTTGTGGGACCGAAAAGATCCATGTGCAATAAGTGTAATGGAGTAGTAATAGAGTTAACTTCTTTGGATTTGTGAGATGCCCTATGTTGCTTCCCTTTCAGACAAGCAACACAGTTGTCTTTATAGAAAAACTCCTTTTTAGGCATACCATGTACCAAGTTATTTTTAGCCAATTTATTTATTGTCTTAAAATTTACATGACACATACTTTTATGCCAAAGAGTTAACTCTTCACTATTTGCTTTGGAAAGAAAGCATGATACTTCACCCAGTGGGGAAGCATTGTTCATATCTAGCTTGTACTTTCATAGGAGATCTAAGAAGCACCAATTCCTTAGGAATTGTCATCCCAGGTTTGAGGATAATGCACTCATGTTCTGTGAAAAGCATTTGATGCTTTTGATCACAGAATTGAGAAACACTTAAGAGATTGTGTTCAAGCTGTTTGACAAAGTGTACTTTGTCAACTGTTAACTTACCATTGGACTCATTACCTCTACCAGAGATGTATCCTCCGGCTTCACCTCCAAACTGAACAGGACCTCCATTAAAATTTTGAAATTGTTGAAGGATAGATCTGTTCCCTGTCATGTGCCTGGAGCATTCGCTATCCACGATCCAAATATTTCCATTTTTATCATATGGGTGTCCCTGCACAAAGGTGAAATAGTTAGTTTTGATTGGAAACCGAAGCCATGTTGGTCTTGGGTTCTTCTAATGATGACGACATTACTGAACCAAAATATATGCATAGGGGTTCAATAGTGGTTTGTGAAGAGTATGTTTGGGCTGCAGCATCTTCTCTGATCTTCCATTCCATCCGATGGTTGATCTGTGAAGATGAACTTGATGAAGTTTGAGCAGCTGAGCATTCTTCCAAAGCTTCTCTCTTTTCGGAAGAAGCTTTCACAACTTTCTCTTCTGAACCAATCTTCTTTTCAGAAGGTTTGAGGAGTGCTTTCTTGTTCTTCGGAACTCTCTTTGGTTTGTCTTACGAAGCTATTTTCCTTCCGGAAGAAGATGTTTCTTTCGAAGGTATTTACTTTCGGAAGTTAGCTTTCATTTCTTCAATATTTGGACTTTGTTGTGTTGTCCAGATGTGATACCTTCCTTGACTGCTCCTTTCTTCACTTGTTTGCATAGTGTGTGCTTGCAGGATTGTAGAAACAATCTTTTGCCATGTGGTTGTGCAGACCACACATTATGCATTCAGAGTTTGCTTCGGTGGGATTTGCAGGTTGTGGCTTCTTGATTTTCTTGGTTTCCTCAACTGCTTTCCCCTTTTGCTTCAGATCCTTCAGTTGAATAGGAGTGCTGGTACTACGCTCCTGTCCTGAATCTAAGCTTACCACTTGAAATCCAGCTGAAATGAAAACACCCTTTTGCCTTGGGTTAATTTTCAATTTGGACTCAGCCACCTTCCTGGCCGTTCTCTTGGCTGCTTGTATCTTGTTCCTCCTTTGTTTGGTGGTCAGAGGTTTGTTTTCAGCCGATAGGATAGGGTTTTCTACCTGTTCCTTCTCTGTGGTGGTGATGGTAACCATTTTTGCATCACTCATCTTCTCAACAGATGGTGGATCAATAGTTGGAACCTATTGCTCATCAGTACCACATCTTGGTTGTCTAATAGACATATAAGAATGTGGTGGAGCAGTTTTATTGGTTCCCAACCCCCTCTTGTTTTGATAAAATTCCTTTGAGTGAGAGGTTGATGCAAGAATGGTGTTGAAGTTATGCTCTAGGATAAAATTCCTTTGAGTGAGAGGTTTTGATAAAATTCCTTTGAGTGAGAGGCCATTAGAGCTTGAGCAGGGGTGACATCTTGTACCATAAAGCTCCAGTCAACTTTTTGAACAACAGCTGCAGTCTCCTCAGTTGGCTTGGTTGTAGCTTGAGTGGTAGCATGATGTTGAGGGGCTTGAGCTGCTCCAGGATTGGATCTTGGAGCCTTGCATTCCCTTGAAATGTGTCTAGGTTGGTTACAGTTATAACATTTGGCCTTTGCTTTGTCAAACCCAAATTTGTTGTTTGCTAGGTGTCACACCCCAACCTTGACGGCGGAAACGTCGAGGTGTGAGAGTTAAGATCGTTCACAGCCACATAACGCTAGCCTTAAATGTAAATATTATTATTATAAGTTGCAAATGCAATTACAATCATAAGTTTCAACATGAAATAAGTCAAAACATAAAACAAAAGTAATCCAAAGCTTTTCATTCTTTAATCTAGGTCCAAATCCTAGATTTATGCAAACTTCAAATGATGACTTCAAACTTGGCATTTCCTGAAACATGTTAAAAATAACGGGTCAACTATAAAGTTGGTGAGTTTCCAAGGGTTTCATATACATAATATCCCATGGGTTTTCAAGTAGCAATTCATGTCATAGGTTATGAGTTAGCAAGTTTATAAAGCACATATAGTACAATCAAACCTCGACTAGATTATATGTTTATATGAGTGGCTAAGTGTACTTGGTTCCCTAGTGCACAAGCATACGGCTCCTAGGAGTCGGCAATACATCGACTTTAGCACCAAATAGGCTTGTCAGGCCCAAAGATCTAAGACGTCGCCAGGCTAGCAATAGTTAATGATTGTAACAATATATGTAACTCATATAAGACTTACAATAACACAAATAACCATGACAAAATAAAAGTATGAATTGCATGTGCTTTTATAAGATCTAAACGTTTATAAGTGTATGTTGAATAATGTAACATGTTTCACCCCAAAACGGTGTGAAATAGCATAAAAAGGGGCAGGAAACTCACTTGGCAAAAAAGTATAAGTAGGACGACTAATAAGAATAATGATAGGTGTCGTTCCAACGTGAATAGTCACAAGGCACCTATATATGTATATATAATCACAAGGTTAACGTTTAATAATAAGTTTAACAATTTAACGAGAATTAGGGTTATAGGTGGAATTTGGGGATTTTATAAGTACATTAAATATTTTAAGACCAAAATTTATCATTTATGTTTTAATAGAAATTAACTAAAATATACTAAGTGTACATTTTTTGTATATAGAAATACAAATGAAATAATATTTGTAATAGAATTTAGTTATAGGTTGGAATAATAATCATCATTTATATATGTATATAGATATTGTTGAACAAATAATTTAGTGATTTAAACCACTATCAAAATCCATTTTATAAGAAAATAAACTAAATATATTATTTATCTAAACCGTTTAATAAAAATATTAACATATTTTATTTAAATAAATTATAGAAAATAATATGATGTCTTAAAAATCTAATAAGTTTATAAATCATTTTTTATACATAAATATATTTAGTTATAACATTTGTAAATAAATTTATAATAAAATGATAAAAGATTTTACAAAAATAAATTTACAGAAAATATTTAGGTGATTTTAAAAATATTAAAAGTTTGTAAATTATTTTTATGTTTATTAAATTTTTTCTAAAATTAAAATTAAGCTAAGAAGGCTTTTAAAAAAATGCATGAGGGTGCCCGGGTTTGAACCCGGGACCTCATGCTCAATGCACAATGTCTTAACCAGTGAACCAGGGCCGCGGCCTTGGTGTCACTTGGTTTTAAATTCCTTTAAACATGATAAGAAACAATCCTCCAAACTCAAGAACCCTATTTTGATTGAATCCGAATTAAACCCCAAATCGATTATGTTTATGAAATTAACCTTGGGGCTTTTAATCCCCAAGTGAAATCGAGCATGATGATGTACAGACTTACGAGATTGTGTTCGAAAATGAGGGAGATGAGTTGAAGAACAGGTCGCGACTGAGGGGAGATGATTCAGATAGCAATCGAGGATGATAATCGAATTCATTCTTCAGGAAGATTCTAATGGACATAGAGATGAGAAGCCCTCTGTCAATTGCAAGAGAAAGAGCTCAAGATGAGGTCTTCGGGTGGTTGCAGGTCGCGGCTTCAAAAGGGTAAACGAGGTGGAATTCGTGTGTGTTTCAGATGAATTGAAAAGGTTAAACGATTACAGATAGATAGAAGATCATTTAGGTTCAGTTAATTGAATTATTATTGAGTTTTAATGCTCGAACGGTTATGGAGCTTAAGGGCATCGGTTTTTTTTTGTTTGAGGTTTGTAACCGGCTTGTAAAGGCGATTAAATGGTATAATGAAGTTCGATATAAGCATACAAAAGAGTTTGGAGCTGTTTTGGGTCGAAATCGGGCGTTTTTGGTGGTTTTTGGGGGTCGCCGGACTTCGGCCGGAACCCCTCGCCGGAAAAACGGGGTTAAGGGGGAGGATTGGTTGGGTTTTTACAATGTTACAAAAATGGTCCCTGTAGTTTCAAGTTCTATTATTTTATGCCCAATTTCCATTTAAAGTTTGCAAATTGACAAACTAACCCCCCCTAACTTAATTAATTTTAAGTTTTAACATTATTAAGTTTAAATAGTTTTTATAAATTATTATAATTATTAATATTAATATTATTATTATTATTATTACTATTAGTTGTATTATTATTATAATTACTATTATTATTATTACTATTATTATTTTTATTATTATTGTTGTTGTTCTTATTATTATTATGATTATTATAATTATCATGGCTATTATTATCATGGTGATTATTTATTTATTAAGAACTAATTAACATTATTAAATTTTCAAGTTAAAGTGTTAGAGACATAAGCAACACGTGAGTTACATAAATGACAACAATGGTCCTTTCAAAAATTAATGACGTTAACTTTTAATTAACAACAAAAATACAGGATGTTACACTAGGTTCTAGGGGAATTGCCTTCCAGTTCTTTTGTAGAACTTCTTTGCTCTGTAGGTAAGCAGTGCCATTTGCTGGACAATGTCCATGTATTCAATATCATCTGTGCTGAAACACTCTAGATCATCAATACAGAACTGAAAATCATCAAAGTGTTCCTCTCCTGAGACAAATGCACAATTTTCTTGAAAAGGACCTTGTTGTGCTTGTTGACACTTGGGTGTCTTAGGGAAAGTGATATAATGCCCAGATGAGCAGGATGGCTGCTGGTTGTAAGTTAGGTACATCTGTGGCTGGGGAGATCTTGCAACTTCAGCAACATGTAGAGCATTGCTGATAGGAGGGGTTAAACTGCCATTCATCTGCCGCTTGTTCAGATTTTCCATCTCCATACGGTATCCATCAAGGATCCCATATAGTTCAGCCATAGTGAGTGTTCCAAGATTTTCAGATCTCCTGATGGAAACATAATAAAAGGTCCATTCATGAGGTAGAGCACTCATGAACTTTCTAACTATGTCCCTCTTTTCAAGAGTCACACTTATGGACTATGGAGATGCTATCAGTTCCATGTATCTGAAGTATTGTTGGCTTAAGGTTTCACCATCAATGTAGGTGAAATTCTCAAACTGTTGCTTCAGAGCATCCTTTTTAGATTCTTTGGATTCTGATGACCCAGAGTACATCAACTTCAAAGCATCAAAGAGTTCTTTAGCTGTAGTGCAATGCTCAAAGCCTGCCATGATGGAGTTTGGTATGGCAGTGAGCAAAACAGTCATAACTTTGTCATCAATGTCTATCTTCTTGTAGTATTCATCAGAGTAAACTTCTACCTCCTTTTCTATCATGGCTTCATCACCAGTTGATGAGGCCACTTTAGGTATGTATGGTCCATGAGTAACGGACCTCCACATACGGGAGTCTTGGTACTTGATGAAGCATTCAATGCGTTGACACCAGTGCCTGAAGCTATCAGGTGTGATGATGGGAGCTATAGTCATGGTTCCCATCTCAGGTTCAACAGATTTCTGGTTAAAGGCCATTTGAGTAAGTGAGTTTGAAGAAACAAGGGTGATTTTGGATGGTTAAATCTCACAATCAAGAGCCTGAAAGCTCTGATACCAATTGCAGAATCGATATGGGTTCACAACACTTAGTATTTCTCTCAAACTTACCAGGTATTACTCAAAAATGAATTGCAGAATCAAGAACTCAGTTGATAATAATATAATAAGTAAGAACAAGATAAGTTTTTCAAGATACTTGTATATATTATCTCTCAACTAAGTATTACAAGACTCATGCAGAAGCATGGATACTAAGTTACAATGAACGACTATATATACTACTATCTACAGCTTGTTATACGTAGATAACATGCTGGGACTTACTACTATACAAATACTACATTGTAAGAAGTAAGGCATCATAGATAAAATATATCTAAGATTTGGTAGTCATGACAGGTCCATGACTTACCATTTGGTCAACCACTAAAGGTGGTAACTGCATCTACTAAGGAGTGGTGAACAGTGGACAAAGGTAAGGTCAAACACACGAGCATAGAAAGCATCTTTGCAGAAGATCAGAGTAGGCAGCAAGCAGTCGGACCATGCTTTGTCCAGTGGTTCATACTGTGCTTCTTCCGATGGTAAACAGCTTCGGAAGAATAAGTTCTTTCGAAGCATTTTATACTTCGGAAGACACAGCTTCTTCCGAGGCTTTAGTCTTCGGAAGACTTTGTCTTCATTCTTCTAAGTGTCATCTTCGGAAGGAGAACTTCTTAGTCTCGAAAGACTGAGTTCATCCTTCGGAAGATTATCTCAGGAGCTTCGGAAGTTGCAGCATTGCCTTCGAAAGACATTTCTTATTTGTGCAGATTTCTTTTAAGTGTTGTTTTGGTTGCACCAACCTTAATAGATCCAACACTAACCATCACGATTAGCCCAAACCGTGACGATTAGGTCGGGTTTTCTCCAAAAATTTTAAGGTGTCTTCAGAATTTCCGTAATATATACGTAATCATCTGTAAAATAAAGTCGTCACCCGTGAAATGGAGTCACCTTCCTCCAAAGAAGCGGCGGGCGCCTGTAAACCAACCTCAATGCAAACTTTGGTAAGTTAAAATTTTGAATTTATTATTAATATAATTAATTTTTACTCATATTTTGTTTTTCTTTTATAATTTTTAAAACATAACATCTTATAAAATTTTAAATATATCATTATGACGTGCTTATTTTATCTACGTACACACGTAAATTTTATTCGAAACCAATTCGGGTCAAATTTTATATCCAATGTTCTATGTAAATTTGACCCGAATCCATTTTAAATAAAATTTACATGTGTACATAGATAAAAATAAGAAATCCTGATGGTATATTTAAAATTTTATAAATAGTTATATATTAAAAGTTATAAGAGAAAAACAAAATATGAATAAAATTAATTATATATTAAATTCTACTCAAAATTGAATCTCAAATTGCAACTGGCGGCCGATGTTATTTGGAGGCAAATGACGTGATTTGGTCACCCCTCTGTTTCGCAGCGCCTGCGCTCTGTTTGGAGAGACACCGACGCCCTTTTAAAGGGATACATTTTAGGAAAAAATTGAAATGACATATTATGAGGAAGAAAAGGCAAAACGGACATTTTGGGAATTTTTCCTTAAAAAATGTGATGAATTGGAATTTGTAATATCTAGATGGGGTAAAATGAAAAGCTTAGATTTGATTAATTACGGATCAAGATTGGTTTGAATCAACGTGAGTTATGATGGGCGATTAAAAAAAAGACGTCAAGTTGAGTTCTAGTCAAGATGAATAAGAGTTAGTATGGGTTAGCATCACTATTGGTTAAATCATTAGCTACTAACGCGTTAATCTATTAGTTCATACATTTCTTACAACTAAAACTTATATATATTCTGATTATTTGATTTCTTATGTGATAAATTGCATCCAAGAATCAAAATATCAATTTAAGTTAGTAATTTTTATACTTTTCATGATTCCAAACTATAATTTTCATGATTTCAAGATAAAATTTATAAATCGGTGTTGAAACTGTAACATTCAAGATTCTGAAGTGTTGTCTTTATAAGGGAGAGTAGTGGAGTTTTAGGGCTAAAGTTGATGGTCAGAAATTTTGAAGCCTCGTCGGTAAAGGGACAAGGAGATGGTTATGTCAAAGTAGTTATAACGACAGTGACTGTTGTTATGATTGCCACACAACAACGGAGGAGAGTGGTATTTGATTACTACATAATGGTCTGCGGTATATTGGATACACTATAAAAGAGTTGTAAATACAGGAGTAGAGGATGATAAATAATCAGGAAAGATGAACGAAAGGTAGAATGGGGTTACATAAGCATACGTAATTATTCATCTTGACCCGTTTCAATATTTAGGTTTACCCATTCTTCTTCTTAAATTTTAAAGTCACCCCTCTAGATCTGATAAATATATTTATCAACCGATATTAACCCATGTCCTTATAATTAAAGTTCAAATCGGCCTCAACTTAAAGCAAATGGTTTGAGATTGTGAGGTATAGTAATCTCCATCAGGCGTTATTACCAAATGAGCATATCTTCACACGAATAAGTCCTTGAACTCGAAAGTCACCGACTATCTTGATATCAATCAACACACATGTAATATCCACCGTTAGCACATAATATGAAGGGAGTTCTTTCTTACGAAACTCTATGGTGTGAAAATAATTAATTGTATCAAGATAGAGAGAAAGTTTGTTAGAGAGTAGATGATGAAAACATATTTGATGTTGGCATGTTTCATATGATGACTCACGGGTTTTGACACATGTCTAAAATCTCAACCTCATAACAAACCGCCACACAATTATCTCTAATAACTTGAGGTATGCTTTAGGTTCTATCTGGTTATTAATTCAATTCAAGAACAGGGTTTGGGAGTCATGACTAGGGCTTGTAACGGTTAACATCGTTATATGTTATGTGTTGTCTGACTAGCTATGACTAGTCACCCGAAGCTAACCTCAGTAATAATCATCTATTTCTCAATCCTATTCCTGGTAAAGCATCTAAACACGTATTGATAATAGATAAAAACAAGGTTTCAAAATCTCGTAACCAAGTCCAATCCATTAAGTTCGTTTTAGTACAAAAGTATGTCCGTCTGGTCAACTGATTATAAATGAGAATATTGTAATATGTATATATCGGTGGGGGTATATCTAGATCCTTATGTATTAATGGGATGTGTCAAGAATTATGGAGAGCATGCGAATAGAGTATGGTACCCATTAGCAAACATAGCCAATAACCATGCGACGACAATGGGATATGGTCCATGGTCGGTAGTTGTAATGTGATCCATGGAAGGCACAAGGCCTTTGGACAAAATAGGATCCATATTGTTATAAATGATAGATTATTTATTTATAGACTATGTCTCGTGAGCTCACACAACTAGAGATGTGCAAGATAAGAGCTGTACAGGATAGCCATCCTTGAATGGCCTTGGAGGCTCTAGAAATTATGAACATGCTTATAGTATTCAAGCTTGTAAAACAATATTTTAATAATAAAATCATTATATTATTGCTTCAGCTGCTATCAATTATACATTTCACCCCGCAACAAGTGAGTTGTTAGAGATGTTATGGACAGTCTCTTCCTTCACGCACAATATCACGGTAGGGTCTATTACTCATGCAAGGGGCGTGAACAAAATTAACAATCTAGATTAGTGAGGATATTCTCACGCCCTTAATGTGCGACACATTATCAAGTCCGAAGTTAATTACCCATCCTAGATTCTTTGACGGCTCCATATTGTATATTCTTTTTACAAGCCCCTCAAGTCCAATATATTTGTGTTTGCAATTGAATCAGACATAATGAGTTGATGTTTTGGATTGTCATAATTTTAGGGACTTATCATAAATATGTTTTCCGATGCTGATCTTTTTTAGTTTTGCCATAAATGGCAATAATTGTACCATTTTTAGCCCCGGGTACATTTAACGGATTTGATGCATGAAGGTGAGGAATGATAGTTACATGGTACCAAGTGAGGTAGTGGACAAGCTTTTTCACTTTTTCATGGTAGTGGGTGACCGATGACATTTCACCTTGTGATTGGCCTTTTTATGGAATACACGCCTTTGTCTAGGTTTTTCAGAGTCTGCATTTAATGCAAAAAATCCTATACAAACATTTCTCCTTTAATTTTTAAACATCCTTCTGCTCTTTCTTTATGCTCCTTTCTTTCTATGAAATTTCACATTCATCCTTGTTGTCGACCATATCTAAGAAAAGAGCTGGCTTGAACACTGTCACGGCCCTCTGGTTCAAATGTCATTTATATAGACCACTTTCGCATGGACTTTCACGCATCAGACCTATCATACATAACTTTCATGTGATGAGGAAAACTTTCGTATAACTACACTTTCGCATAACCTAGCTGACGTGCCTATAAAAAGCTAGCGAGCTTCAACAAAGGTGCCCCTCTTTCAATCCAAACACACCAATATCTGAACTTTTTTAGGTTAAAACAAGTTAAAATCTTCAAATACTACCAATCTAGACATAAATTCTTTGTTAGCATGCAACATCCGAATCGTGTATAATCCTTAACTTTTCATTGTTAACCCAAAATCAAGGCTATGGCGATGATAATGTTGTTGATGATTATTCCTTCGTTTTGTCTTCGACTAACGTGCAACGTTTAAATGTAGAATCCTTACCTTTTTATCTAGTTGTTTATTGCAGTTATCAGAAAAAAATTAAGTTTACTTGTGAAAGTTAAGGTGTTTGAATCTCTAAAGTTTGGTTTATATTGCAAGGAGAATAAGGGCGAAACGATACATTGGAAGAGAAAGATAAACTAAATATTATAAAAAAAGCATAGACCATGTTATGATGGTATTTATTTTACACGTGTTATGTATATGTTGCAACTTCTTTTACGTGAACTAAGAAGTGTTTTATGTTATTTGTTAAAACTATTTATATGCTTATAGTATTTTTTTCAATAATGATATTATCCTGTTAATTAGAGAAGGGAATGAACAGTGTGACACTATACAATATTATGGGGTATTTTCAATAATTTTCTTGTTACGTGCGTTTTCTAATTTTATTCATACATGTTTGTTCCGGTAGTTTTGACGATTGAACAAACCCTCATTCTCACCTCAACGCCATCAGGAGAAAGAAGGAAACATGGTAAGTTTTGTAATAAATGGAGATGTTGTAAATGATGATTATAATATGTTTTTGGTCCAACTACATCAAGACTGATGCTTTAGATAAAGAGCAATACACAAGGTAAACACACCTGCATGTAGACAATGCATATGTGAACCCGTACTCGGTTTAGTTTTTTTGCTAAATTTACTACTTTTTAATTGATTCAGGTTCAGACTTGGGAAAATTGTGAATTATTGGGTGAATCAATGCATATGGTGGTGTTAAATAAGGTGTGCAGATCTTGATTAGGTTTGTAAAAATTTAAGATTTTGTGCTTATAGTTTGATGTTAATGAAGTTTTTCTGGATTGATTCTATATTGATATCTAAGGAATGTTTTTAAATTAGGTTATGCATAATAGTGAAAACCAGGAGTCAAAAACGGGAGAAGAGAGATCGATATGAGCCAAAACAGTCGCTCAAACGATGGCGTTGGTGGTTTTGAAGGCAAAAGCTAGAGAGTGCGATGTATACCAACCATTTTTTACTAGGTTATGATCTGTCATGTTGCGAATGAGCTTGAAGAAGATGGAGGCGAGATAGAGTCAATTAGGCCTATGAAACATGATGTAATGTTAATCCTTTTTGGTTTAATTTTTGGCACCTGCTAATTAATGTCTTTTTCTATGAGTTAAGTAGTCAGAATAACAACCTTTTCTAGTGGATTAAGTTCGTTGAAGTCTCAGGCAAGTGAGCTGTTGATGTTTTTTTGAAAACACATTCACTTTAGAACTTCTTTTTGGATATGTCTTGACTGAAAGATACATACATATAGTTGTGTGTATCTATAGGTGGTGGTGGTGGTGGTGGATGATATTGATGACAGTGGCGTCACAGAAAAGTTCTAATAACAATCCTTTCCGGTGGATTAAGTTTGGCAAGTGAGCTGATGTTATTTTCTTGAAAACACATTCAATTTAGAACTTCTTTTTGGATTTGTCTTGACTGAAAGATACATCATACATACAGTTGTATGTATCTATAGGTGGTGGTGGACATGACGTCACAGAAAAGTTCATTAAAACGGTGTTTGGAAGGGTGGGAGTGTATGGTTTTGGTGCTGACCGACTGAAAAGAATACGATATTAGATTCATTACGAAGATGACGCCACGGAAATGGTTTAGCTTGGTGCTATTAGTACCAAGAATGTTCTTATATTGATGAATGACACAGGAGGTAGCCATCGTGCCTCTGCCGAGGCTATCCATGATGTCTTCAAGATGGAATATGGTGACGAATTCAGGGTACACCTTTGTTCAACTTCATATGCATATGTCATTAGTTTTTAATCCAATATTTAAACATCCATTACATTAATCGTACTATGATGTTTAGTGTTGAATTTAGCATATTACATCATACGGTGGATTGTCTTGCTCTTACACATAAACGAAACAATACCATAAACTGCTTCATCTTTTTATTGAAATTTAATGTATTTATTTTGTACAAATAATTTACCTCTGATATGATTGTTCTAACACACATATATGACTTGCACTACATGCCTCATCAAAGCAAATGTTCAATAAGTGATTTTAATGGAGATATTTCTTTATCTGTGGGGACCTGATCTAATTCCACGTCAGGAGTTCAAACCAATAGAGCACACTATACCCCAACATTTATGCAGATTAATCATGATGTTAGTGTGCTTTAGATTTGTATGATTACCAGGTATGGTGGACTTCATTTCTCAATTCACCAACACCTTGAAAGGTGATGGATTATTTTTATTTTGTAGTTAACCAAACAACCATGAAAAGGAGTGGGATGTATACTACTTTATTTTATTAAGATTAAGTGCAGTGGATTATTTTTAAAAGAAAAGAAGTGTTGCTTAAAAAAACGTTGATGCGTGTGTAAAATTTACACATGTCCGTAATTCTCCATGATTATATGTATGACTTTTTCTTATTGTGTTGAATCAAAACAATATGGTTTTCCTTTATGTTAACATAATTTGGACTTGAATTATGAGAGTATAGTCATGTGAATTGATTAAGGAGATTTAGTTAAGGTTTGATTTGATCATTTCAACAATCAGTATGTTAACATTCATGGCGTAGAATGGTTGCTTTATCTTTGCAAATGCCTCTATCCTACTATATTGAATTCATGTGGTTGCTTTGATTTTTGCAAATGCCTATATCATGCTTTGTTGATAATTTCCCTAATAATTGTAGTATGTCTTGCATCATTGATAATTTCATAACCTGTATGTGCAGAGGCATAGCTAATTGCAAAAACAGTCATATCGTTCTTCAAAATAATGCTTCAATAATCCTGTTGGATATAAGACTATTCAATTCTGGGATCATTTTGCCAATTACAGATTCATTGTAGTGGTATGCCCTTTCCAGGGGGAGGGGAAATGAAATCTCATAACTCCAACCGAAAACCCTTTCGAAGAAAAAACCAAAAAAAATCAAACAAAAAACAGATCTCCATACTAGTTCCCTAGGTATGGAGCCACGTCGATCATTTGGCAAGGTTGTTCGCTTGGGGACAGTATTCCCTAAGGACCCGAAAAGGAAAACGCAGAGTCTTTTAGTTCAAACATCCCCTCAACTTTGATCATAGCCGTGTTGCCTGTAGCCGTCAAGTTTTGCGGTTTGCATCCGGGGCGAGGGGAAAGACTCTTGACTAGCCCCTTATCGGTCGGAGAATGGTAGCTCTTAAAGCTACAGTTTCTATGATCATTTAAGAGATTTTTCGTTTGAAACTTCAACTAAAAAGTTTTGGTTGTTGGAATTTAACACTCAATGGCGGATATTGAGAAACCTCCAGAAATGTTATGTGGCTACATGAATAGAGTTTAGTAGTGGCATGCTTGAATGCAAGTTTTTATAGTGAGGGAGATTGCGTTGTCATTGTTGTTGTCGTTAAATTTATATATGATGAAATTTTAAGAGCAACGATGTGTGCATATAAGGCTTTGTGCGTCCTCCCAACTGTCTACTTCTTGCACGCCATGCCTCAAAAGAATGTCGACTTGCACATTGGGAAAAATGTTAAGATTAAGCTGCATTTGTATGTGACGCTAATTGCATAATAGCTAATATGTTTTATTGTTTTTCTAACTCTTTGATGCTCACAATGCATATTTAGATCCTTAGCTTATCACTATTTTCTTTTGAAAGGTACTTGCAGCCCAAGAAAGATATTGATACTAACAAGTTTTTGTTATCCTTATGTTGTTCAAATTAAGTTAAATTTAATAGTAGAGTTTGGCTTTACATTATTCTTTCCTCTTTGAGTCGCCTTTTTCCATTTAGGAATTTGAAGTCCATAATTTTGTTATGCACTATCATGATCGTACTTAAATAGAAACTAGTGTGATCCAACCACACACGTTGCGCGTGTGATGGTCAAATTAAAACGATTTGTAGTTGTATAACCATGATATTCGGGCTCATAACCGGTGTCTAGTTTTGGCTGCTGACCGTAAACAATAGCCACACCAAAGCAACCGACACCACTCCGGTTATCTCATCACTGCCCTCGAAGTTCATCTAGTCAACAACATAGTAGTGATGGCCAAATGCAATAGAACTAAAGACCAGCCTCAGATGAGATGGTCCTCATCATCATCATTGATACCAAGAAACAAAGGCCATCGGTCAATGACACATGCCCAACTATATCATCTACCGAATAACACAAAGTTACGCATCAGTTAACTATACAATAAGTATCACGAACATTACATCAAACAATAGAGCACCGAAAAGAGGAAACCAAAAGCAAGCCTCAGATGAAAAGATCATCATCATCATCAACAAAAAAATAACATCCTCAGTCGGCTGGCAACAGCAAACTGGGCAACAATGGTATTCACACCACAACCGTCACCGGCCCTAATCGCACTATTGTCGCCACCGGTAACAACCATAAGCACAATAACCAAACCCAGTATCAGATGTGGGTAGAATCATCAACATCGACCAAAAATCACATATCGTGATAGATGGGTTCTCTCCAATCATGGGAAACAAAAAATCTCAGATGATACCAATAGAACATCATCATCATCATCGATTGGCGGTGTCAAAGCACGAATGCAACATCCACACCCACAACCATGTCCCTTTCTCTCTCTAGAATACCCAAGCTCACATATTTGAATGGATATAATAAGTAGAAAGTTATACCATCATGCATAGCCCACTTGTATAACAAAATAGTTGTTCATCTACGGCTGCAATAATGATAAGGTAAATGTTGTTTTTATATCTGTGGTGTATAAGATTTAATCGCATCTGGTACAAACAGTTGCAACCACCTACCACCACCCTTCCTCTACTTTTCTTAATCAGGCAGAGGTTGCCCTCCGGCTTCTGGTGAGAGACACACACACTTACGTGTCATCGATTTTGGCCACATAAAAGAGGGCTAATGGGTTGTTCTCCATCTTCTTTTCTTCACGTGCCTCCACCCCTTCAACATCGTAAGACGCCACCGAGGGTCTCTACGACCGTCGTGGGTGGCATCTGTGTCACCGCCGCCTCTTCATAGGGTGGAGGAGGCCGTCGTCTGCCCACCATGGACCGTGGTGCTGGTGGTCGGCCGTCATTTGGTCTACCGGTGGTACTGAATGATTGTCGCTGGTGGTTGGTAAGTTGTGTTGGTGGTAACCGTCGGCGACAATCATGCCGCCAGTGTGTCGGTCGGCCATGTTGTGTTTGTTTTGCGCCCCTTTTAAGTAGGGTGGGTTCCATCGATGTTTGAGGAAATCGCAGGCGCTGGTGTTGCGCCGGAGCATCCTGTGGACGATGTCTGTTTTTAGGCGTCGCGGTGGCGATGGCTTCTCCGATATGGCTTTGGTTTGCATGCCTTCCTTCTTCCCTAGGGAAGCCCTAAACTCGCCGCCCGTTGGTGTCACCCGAATCGTTGATTTTTGATGATGTATTCAAGGGTTTTTGTGCTCGAGGTCGATGATGGTTGATTTTGCACACCTGAGACCTGTTGTTGTTGGTTTCCCCGTTGCTTGGATTTCCGGCACTGTTGTTGTCTCTTCTCTACAATCCAGGTGATGTGTTGCAAAACATATCTGTTTTCCATGCGATTTCTGTATATATTTTTAGTCTTTATTTCCCGTTTTTATTAGTTTTCGGTTTCTATTTACGCATTTGTGTATTTGCAGGTATTTGTGGGTCAAGGAGCGTAAATGGTTGATTTTTGAAGAATAAACAAGCATGCGAGCTAAGGAACGGAAAGCTTGGTCAAATGGAAGAATTCTGAAAATCCTTATCTTGGCGCGTCGCCAAGATGATGACAGGATCTGAGAGACGCGCCAAGATTCCCGCGTCAGAAATCGACTATTTTGTTTTTAGCGCGTAGCGAAGATTTTGGGGGTTATTTTAGCGACGCGCTAAGATTACTCAACCGAGAAAATTTTGCCCTAGATCACTATTTAAGGTTTTATAAGAAAACCCTAAGAGGCAGACGGCATAAGACGATTGAAAGAGACTTTTGCGACGATTTTGGAGCATTTGGAAGGCCAAGAACAAGATCCAAGCAAGAGAATCAAAGAACCTCGGGTGTTAATCATTCGGTTTTTAGTTTTCTTTCATTTAATCTTTCCCTATCCATGTTTCATACTTTTGATGATTATGCTTGATTAACATGAATTTTATCGGTTTTATGGTTTGATCTTGTGATTTTGTAATAAACGAATGATTTAATATGAATGATCAGATGTGTATGAGTAATAAAGTTCTGTTCTTGTGATTGATTTCCAGTTTTCATGTGATTTGGTGAATGTCTTTCATAGGATAATTGCATGCTAGATCGTTTACTTTGTGTTCTTGATTTGTGGATGGTTTGCTAGACGTAGTATTCCATTAAATTGGTAATCTTGAATTGAACTAAACTAATTATTCAACTAATCTAAAATCTGTGAAGTTGTTAGGTTATCGGTTAGTCTCGTGTGATTGAATTGCTAGAGTGTTCGTGAGAAAATCCCGTTTAGTATGTCTTTCACATCTTGTTAATCGAGTCTATCTATTCATCTTAGATCTATCCTCTTCACTTTAGGGTGTTGTGACAGTCGTGCCGTAAGGTAGATTGCTTTTCGGAGTTTTATTATTAAGTTAGAAAACCTGTGAGGGAGATCTAGCTAAATCGGTAGTTAAACGGGCTTTAGGGTTTTTTAGTTGTCATCCTTGAGAAGGGTTGAGGATTCTCTAAGTCATCCTTTAGTTTAGAATCTTAAGATTCCGGTTTTCACAAATCATTCCATTAACGATAGAAGAAGTGTTAGTCAAGTATAGGATTCCAGCCTAGGTAGTGTTTTAACATCATCTGAATTCAGTCTCAGCTTTCTCATGTGTCTTTAGTTTGCTCTCATTTAAGTTATTATTTTAAGTCTTTTAGAATTAGTAGCTAAATTCCCCCCAATTCCAATTTTATTTAATTAAGTCTAATTTTCGTTTTTCATTAGGAGTCTCGTGGGTTCGATATCCGGACTTACTTAGCTATACTAGAGTCGACCGGTTCACTTGCCGGTTAGTAGTTTAGATTTAGAAAGTCTAGAGTTTAACTTAGTGTCTGTTTTAGAGTTAGTTTTAATCATTTTAATTAAACTACTTTTTACACATCAAGTTTTTGGCGCCGTTGCCGGGGACTATTTGGTAATTGCGTACATTAGATTTGATAGGATTTATTTGCTATATCTGTGCTTCGTGTCTTTTTATTTTTATGTCTATTTGAGTCCTTTTGGTTTTCTTTCTGTCCTACAATTCCTATTTTGCTTGCAGTTGAATGCCCAAACCGCATCTGCGTTCACAAGGACCGCCACCAGAGCATCCGATTTCAGAGAAGCTTGGATTTGAGGATCTCACAGAAAAGATCCGTACTTCCTTTTCAAGCTTGTCCTTTTCTGATTCCTCCACACAATCTTCTTCACACACATCCATACCACCTATTTCCCTACCTCCTAGTCCAAAACCCACTGTTCCACAAATGGCTGATCGTAGGACCATTCACCAGCAATCCACACAGGGGTTCACTGGGGTAAACTCTCCCATCACTTGTCCTCAAATTAATAACAAGAACTCATGGCAAATCCCATCCTACATCATGACTGCCATCACCAATTCATGCCAATTCCATGGGCGTGATGATGAGGATGCACCTGCTCATATTGCCCGCCTGACCCGCATCTGTGGTACCTTCAAGCTTCAAGGTGCCAATGATGATGCGATCTTTCTCCAGTTGTTTCCTTTCTCACTGGCGGGACGAGCCGCCACTTGGCTTGACTCGCAGCCTGCTGGGACTTTCACTACTTGGGCAGCCCTTCGTCAAGGGTTTCTGAACAAGTATTTCCCACCTTCCAAAGCATCCAGGCTCCGTGACCAGATCCACTCATTTCGTATGGAGCCAGATGAGCCTTACTATCTTGCTTGGGAGCGGTTCCAAAACCTGCTTAGCAAATGCTCCCAGCATGGTTTATCTGATTGGGCCCTTGTAGAGAAATTCTACAATGGTCTCACTTATGAAACGAAGGCTCGTTTTGATACTTCTGTGGGAGGGCACCTCATGGGGAAGAAGAGTGTAGCTGAATGCCTTGATCTTTTGAGAGCTTTGCTCAATCAGAGTACGAGCAACAGTCCGTTAGTGGGAATTCCATTCCTATATCGAGTACACCTTCGTCATCACGAGGCGTTCACCAAGTCACCTTGAATACTCATGTGACTGCTGCCTTGGAAAACCTAACACGAGAGATGAAAGAGTTAAAAGCTAAGGTTGATAGGTGTGAAATGTGTCGGGGAGGTCATGGCACTTTAGAATGTCCTTTGCTGCATCAGGAACAGGTAGATTTTGTGGGAGGTCTAAACCGAGGTCCAACCAACTCATTTGGGAATAATTTTAATTCGGAGTGGAGAAACAACAATAATCAAAACAATTGGCGTTCTTCCGGAAATCCCCCTGGTTTCCAATCAAATCAAAATCATAACCAGGGGCGGGGCCAGTTCACTAATAGGAATTCAGGGAGTAGCTCGGGTAGTGATAGTTGGAGTAGTTTGAGCAAGATAGAGGATTTGTTGACACAGTTAGTTGCTAAGGATGCCGCCACTCAGAAAACTCTTGCTGAACATGATCTTATTCTGAAAAACCAACAGTCAGCTTTTCAGGATCTCCAGAGAACAGTAGTCGACCTTGCTAGGAGGATAGACGAGAAACCCCCATGTACTTTTTCATCTAGTTCTAGTACACAAAACCCGCATGCACATGTTAAGGCAATCACCACTAGATCGGGTAAGCAGTTAGGGGAGGTAGAGTCACATGACAGAAAGGTAGAAGATGTTGGGGAGAGAGAAGAGGAAGTAGAGATAGAGGGTCCTAGGGTCCAGAGCACTATTAGGGATCGCCCACCCATTTTTAGACCCAGCCCTGAGATAGATCTTTATAGAGTCCCATATCCTGATCGTGTCCGCCATCAGAAATATTCTAGGGAGTATGGGTACTTTCTTGATTTGTTCAAGCAGATCAAGATAAATCTTCCATTCATAGAGGATCTCCAATGCATGCCCAAGTATGCTAAGTTCGTGAAGGACATCCTCAAGAACAAAGCAAAGCTTGGAGAACTTTCTAATGTTGATCTTACTGGTGAGTGTTCTGCAGTGGTGATGAACAAGCTTCCAGAGAAGCTGTCTGATCCGGGAGTCTTCACCATCCCGTGTCTCTTTGGTAGCAATATTCACAACCACACATTAGCTGATCTAGGTGCTAGCATTAATTTGATGCCTTATTCGATTTATGAGAAGCTAGGCCTAGGTGAACTTACACCGACGCGCATGACACTCTCTCTTGCTGATAGTTCTGTTAAGTATCCTCGGGGAATCATAGAGAACTTGCTTGTTAAGATTGATAGATTTGTCTTCCCGTGGATTTCGTTGTTCTAGACATGGAGGCTGATGTGAATGTGCCTATCATTCTTGGATGTCCTTTCCTTCGTACGGCTAAGGCCAATATTGATGTCTTTAAGGGCACCATTGTACTTCACTTAGGAGATGAGGAAGTCACATTCCATGTGGCTGACTCCATTAGGAGTCCGAGTAGTGTTAAGGAAGTTGTGAGCTCCATTAGTTCTAGTGAGAGTGAGGTAACTGAAAAGTCTAAGGAGTCTGAGTCTTGGGAGCTTGAGTTTGCTGGAGAGTTAGATGGTCTGCCTGAGTATGTTAAAGAGGGTGAGTTTGATGCTGAGAGAGACCTTGCTGAGTTAGAGGCACTGATAGCTGATATACCTCCTGAGATAGTGAACCTTACACCTATAGAAAAACCTAAGTGTGGGGATGTTTCTGTGGTTAGTAAGCCTAGGTCTGATCAACCCACTCTAGAGTCTGAGTCTAGTTTAGATCAGGAGGATGCATTCATTAGAGAGACGTGTTGGGATAGGCTAGTGCCTTTGAGAGGTTCTACTGTGATTGATGGTGGGGCTGGTACATGGGATCTATTTGATCCTCCATGATTTTTGCTAGAGTTATAGATCTTTAGGAGGATCCCATGTGTAGAGTATTGCATATTATTTGCTTGTTTGCTTTGTCTTATATTTTTTATTTTGTTCAGTAAGTCTTTTATTTTATTTGTTTGAGTCAGTATTTTGAGTCTTTTTGTGTCAGTGTTATGCTGCTCGGGTTGTGCTTTTGTTTTGGTTATGTAGGTTTGGATACGTACCACCTGTACTCAATCTCCATTCGGGTGAATCTGGAGCTGTTGGCTGGAGTATGAAGGATGATCCGATGCATGAGGGTGCTAGCTGCGAATGGAATGCTATATAGCTAGTGGGAACGGTTTGGAAGAATTGTTGCTTTGCTATCAGGTGAACATGTTCCTGTTATCCTTTTATGTTTTTTTATTTATTTGTTTTAGTGTATTTCTGTCTCTGCATTGAGGACAATGCAAGTTTTAAGTGTGGGGATGAAAATGAGTTTGTTAGTGTTAGTTTTTGAGTCATAAAGTGTCATAAAAATCCAAAAAAAATCCAAAAATTTGAAAATTTTCAAAAAAAATTGAAAATGTCTTTGAAATTAGTATGCAATATATGGAAAATGATAGAAAAACTGGAGTTTTATTTTCAAACAAATGTGTGTTGAATGCAAAAAAAAATGAAAAATGAAAAAAAAATTGTGTAATAAATGGGATAGTTTGTTGACTTGTGAGTTATCTGGTTAACCCAGCTTGCATTGAAGGGTCCTTTAGTGTGTAAATTAATCTAACTAACTGAACTAGGTGGTCTTGTGGGTTTTCATCTTAGAAGTAATGGGAAAAATCTAGTTCTTTAGGAATTGTAAATTGGCACCCCTATAGGTTGATTAATTAGCATTTTAATAGAAACTTATTCCTCACAAACATGGCACACTGCTATCTTTTTATGAAAATAAATTCGAGAGTAGGTGGCGCCTCCATCAATTTCATAAAAAATGAGCTTGTTGTATAAAAATGCAAGGGTTGGTTCCTATGTGTTATTTACCGGGGATAGTGACTTTAGTTTGTAACACTTCTGGGGCCAGTCTAAATAAATTAAAATTGAACTGTACAATGTCACCTAAATAAATTATATGTCACCTTAAAAGCTCAAAAGAATTCATTCCGCCAAAAAAAAATTCCATCGTGACTACAAGTTTCTATTAGGATTGCTAGTTTTTCAGGTTATAGCGGTTAGGTGAACCAAAATGGTTAACCTGTGCCTTCCATTGTGCGAATTAGTAGAGCTGGTGACCTGTAGGCTTCTGAGTGTGAGATCCTTTAGATGTACCTAGTTCTTTCATTTGAAACTTAAAAACAAAACATGAAAATAGACCTGATTTGTAAGTGTTAGAGTATATTGGAAACAATGAACTAGACCTCACTGTTAACTAAACTAAATCCTGTGTGTATTTGTGTTTATTTTTTTTTATTTTGGGTGAGTTAATAAAGTTTGTTTGAAATGATTTCCTGGTTCTGATTTCACTGCATGCTTTTTCAGGGACGAAAAAAGTTTAAGTGTGGGTATATTTGATGTGTTGCAAAACATATCTGTTTTCCATGCTATTTCTGTATATATTTTAGTCTTTATTTCCCGTTTTTATTAGTTTTCGGTTTCTATTTACGCATTTGTGTATTTGCAGGTATTTGTGGGTCAAGGAGCGTAAATGGTTGATTTTTGAAGGATAAACAAGCATGCGAGCTAAGGAACGGAAAGCTTGGTCAAATGGAAGAATTCTGAAAATCCTTATCTTGGCGCGTCGCCAAGATGATGACAGGATCTGAGAGACGCGCCAAGATTCCCTTGTCAGAAATCGACTATTTTGTTTTTAGCGCGTAGCGAAGATTTTGGGGGTTATTTTAGCGACGCGCTAAGATTGCTCAACCGAGAAAATTTTGCCCTAGATCACTATTTAAGGTTTTATAAGAAAACCCTAAGAGGCAGACGGCAGAAGACGATTGAAAGAGACTTTTGAGACGATTTTGGAGCATTTGGAAGGCCAAGAACAAGATCCAAGCAAGAGAATCAAAGAACCTCGGGTGTTAATCATTCGGTTTTTAGTTTTCTTTCATTTAATCTTTCCCTATCCATGTTTCATACTTTTGATTTCTCTTTCGCTTCTGTTTTGATGATGACTATTGACTAGAACTCTTGTACTACCTAGGTTGTGATGATTATGCTTGATTAACATGAATTTATCGGTTTTATGGTTTGATCTTGTGATTTTGTAATAAACGAATGATTTAATATGAATGATCAGGTGTGTATGAGTAATAAAGTTCTGTTCTTGTGATTGATTTCCAGTTTTCATGTGATTTGGTGAATGTCTTTCATAGGATAATTGCATGCTAGATCGTTTACTTTGTGTTCTTGATTTGTGGATGGTTTGCTAGACGTAGTATTCCATTAAATTGGTAATCTTGAATTGAACTAAACTAATTATTCAACTAATCTAAAATCTGTGAAGTTGTTAGGTTATCGGTTAGTCTCGTGTGATTGAATTGCTATTCGAGAGTGTTCGTGAGAAAATCCGTTTAGTATGTCTTTCACATCTTGTTAATCGAGTCTATCTATTCATCTTAGATTTATCCTCTTCACTTTAGGGTGTTGTGACAGTCGTGCCGTAAGGTAGATTGCTTTTCGGGAGTTTTATTATTAAGTTAGAAAACCTGTGAGGGAGATCTAGCTAAATCGGTAGTTAAACGGGCTTTAGGGTTTTTTAGTTGTCATCCTCGAGAAGGGTTGAGGATTCTCTAAGTCATCCTTTAGTTTAGAATCTTAAGATTCCGGTTTTCACAAATCATTCCATTAACGATAGAAGAAGTGTTAGTCAAGTATAGGATTCCAGCCTAGGTAGTGTTTTAACATCATCTGAATTCAGTCTCAGCTTTCTCGTGTGTCTTTAGTTTGCTCTCATTTAAGTTATTATTTTAAGTCTTTTAGAATTAGTAGCTAAATTCCCCCAATTCCAATTTTATTTAATTAAGTCTAATTTTCGTTTTTCATTAGGAGTCTCGTGGGTTCGATATCCGGACTTACTTAGCTATACTAGAGTCGACCGGTTCACTTGCCGGTTAGTAGTTTAGATTTAGAAAGTCTAGAGTTTAACTTAGTGTCTGTTTTAGAGTTAGTTTTAATCATTTTAATTAAACTACTTTTTACACATCACCAGGCTATGATGTATCTCTTCCATTTGGCGTGGTAACTTATGTTGCAGCCATGACAGAGACCTGAGCCTCCAGTAACATGATTTGTCGTTTTCACAACTTGATTATGATCGGTGTTTACTTTAGTTTGTTTTTCTGTTGTTAGAACTCATGATTCTGGGTTCACCTTTGTTTATGTTTCATTGTTTTAGTTCGGCTGTACTCTTGATTTGATGATGGTTAGAATTGATATTCACAGGATATACTTTGTATTTGCAAGTTGTCATTATAAGGTTGCCATTTGAGCCTAGATACACTTCTGTTAAACCATACGAGACAGTTAAGTTTGAAGGTTGTGACTATAACCAAACACATGTTGTGTTAGTTGTTTTGGCGTGGCGAATGAAAGTTTGCAGCCACAGCGAGTCACCATTTCTGAGCCTTCTCTTTCTTTCTTTTTTGTGTTGAAATAGCGTGGTGCGCGGTAGACAGTTTTGGGTTTTCCTTAGATGTTTCATGCTGATGTTCATTTGGTGACTTTGTTAGGGATTCATGTTGTGTATTTGTATACTTATTGATAATAGGGCTCTGATGCTCCACCACAACGTTGTAAGTTGCTTTGGCGTGACCATCGTTTATGTTCGGTAGCACTACTGAACACCTGTTCTGAGCCCGATCTATTAAACGCGCAACGCGCGTTTTGGACTCACCTAGTTCAAAGTAATAGAAAAGTGCCTGTGAATCCATTTAAGAGTAAGTTTATGTAATACTAAACAAGTTTTTTTTAACTATTTTATTAAACTCACTCGAATTATTTTTTTTATCTTAGTTGCTTGAATTTCACTAGGTGTTCGAATATTACGTAATGTTTATAACTTAATTTTTTGTAAAATTTAAGTAAAACATATAAAACATACATGTATCTTGATCGCGTTTAACGGGTATTCTTTTTAATTTGACTTTTATTCATGAAACTTTTTTATTAATATATTGAAAGTTTAATAATTATAATTATTTGATTATTATTTAGTAAAATGTTTTTTATTCACTATTATCTTCTACTTTAAGTAAATTGAAAAATAAATTTCACATATTATCATTCAAGATTTATATTCATTTCATTAAATTTTAGAAAGGTAAATATTTGTCAAAATATATTACATAGAATCTATACTTATTATCAAAGTAATATCTTTAAAGCCACTTGTTCTCTTTCTAAGCCTTTATTTCTCTAATTTTCCGCCTAAGAGTACGTGTAACCTTATTGTTGATTGTAGTTAATTCGAATAAACTTAATATTTTCTACATTTCACATTTAGAGAGGTTTAGAAAAGGAAGGTCAAAAATCAAAATTGAATGCAATTTTTGTTGTTGATTGCACAAAGTAGGACATGAAGTTTTAAATAACACATCGTTTAATATTAGACACAATTTGTATTATGATCTATGTTTTGTACTGATTGCCAAATGATTTCTTTGTTGTATGGATAGCTATTTTACGAAATACTCACTCGGGTTAAACTAGGTTGATATGAAAAAGAAAATGCTTATGAGATACTATAGAACAAATCTTTTGTGAAAATTATGGCGTAAACCTTTTAACTTTATATTGTATATCTTAAACATCTTCTTGTTTGTTTGAAACTTTTAATTATATATACCTTTAGAACCTTTGACAACCTGATTTATTGTTACTATCATATTTTTATCTCGAAGTTTCATACACAAAAATTGATTTTTCAGTTCATTTATTTTAAATATTTAAAGACACAAAAGACTTAAGGAAGAAAATCAATGACATTAGTTTCAACAAATAATGTTATGTTCAGCATAACTTGAGTTACTCTTATTTCGGCTTATACGGTTCCACAAATAAGATTTCCAGACAGTTTTTACAATGTGTTATAGATAATCAAAACTAGAGATGAGTTAAAGTAATTATTTTTAGATAATATAATTAACTTACGGACGTTACCCTAAATATTGTATACAAACAAATATCTAGAGATTTGTAAATTATAAGTCATGCTTTTCTTTATTTCACTTTCATATGTAAGAAGTTAATTCGTAATAAGCTGTAGATGAACCAACACCGGTGTATAAGTCAACTTAGCCATTCATTTCATAAATCATTGTAGAGAGAGAGAGAGAGAGAGATTTGTTTCTATAAAAAGTTTATATTAGCTAAAAAGTCTAAGAAGTGAGCTTAGTGTCACGGAGTGATTTCTTCGACTCTCGTGCGGCATTTAGACTTGCTCTAAGTTCAGCCTTTGTGACCCAAACGATGTAACAATTTAGGTTACGATGCGGAAGCGTTTGCAAGCTCGTAATACAAATGGCTTTGTATTGCTTACAAGGTGTGAATCCAAGGATCGCAATTCAGGAATTATCAGTATTAAAATAAATCAATTTAATGATCGCGGAATTATCACTAATTGACGTTTAATTGTTTTTAATGATTAATGATGAACACAACCACAGAAACACAATAAATACGAAATCAATAATAATTCAAATGTATTTCATTAACTATACTGTAATGATTACAAAAGAATAATGAATAACTATGAACAATCGAATTCTGTGAATCGAATGATGTTTGATGTTGATGTGACGGCAGCTAAGGTTGCACAATGAACTCTTGACAGCCGTAATACTGATTGATTGTGTTCTCCTCGGTGTGAAACCTAGGACTCATATTTATAGGCACTTTGAGTCAGTTAAGGAAACACCGAATCTCTTGGGATTTGAAATTAACGTTGATTTGTTGACTTGTTGAATTTTGACAATTTCATACGTCTTCGTCTTCCGTAGAAGCTTTGTCTTCCGTAGGAACTTTTACTCTTCCGCAGGAACTTCGTCTTCCGTAGGAACTTTGTCTTCCGTAGGAGTCTCACTTCATGGTACTTGATCATCCGCAGGAACATGTACTTGGTCATTTGGTCTTGTTAGAAACATATCTACGGATTAATAAAATTGTTCATCCGTAGATGTTTCATACACTTGGTCAATTTCAGGAAATCCATCCAAGTATATTGTTTCTCCTATCAAGTCACAAATCAACACACATACATATATGGGGTTAACCTATAAATTCAATTCACATATATATATATATTGACTGTTACAAATATTAATTACAAGACTTGATTCAAGTACTAAGCCTATACAAAAATGATCTAGCCCTATACAATCTAGATCCAACACAAGGTTAGTACAAGAGTGGTTTACAAGTGTGTTTACACAAGACTTGTATGAGTTTTTGGGTGCTTACAAATGATCCTAACATCACCTATTTATACTTGTCCATGTATCTAGATCATTCTTGATCTAGAGTGTTCTAAAACTATAATATTTACAAGATATTCTCATGGATCTTTGAAGGGCTTTCTAGAGCCTTCTTGGCAGCCCACCTCCTAGATATTTCTAGGGAAATATCTTGATTACTCTTGATGTTTCAAGGCTGATCTAGATGCTTCCTTGCGTCCCTTCCAGGTCCAGAACGTTTTAGGCTGTTCCGGAGACTTCCGGACAACCCTGTATGCCTCCGTATGTTTCCAGAAACTTCCAAAAGACGGGAAAAATGTTTTGCTTTTAGGCGGGTCGTGAAATTCTCCCCCACCTAAACCCACGACGTCCTATTCGTGTTTTTTGCACGACCCCCGGCTTGTTCTCGTGAGTCGCAAGACGGATAGTGTTTTACCTTGATAACTTGATTCCGTCACGGCAGTATGTACTTGATCGCCTTTGATGATGTACAAAGTGTTTAGGAATGTTGCTGGAATGGCTTTTGCTTTCGGAAAAAGTCCATCCCGAGCACGATCTGTAATTGTCCAATGGTGCTATCGAGAAGTCAAGTTTACCTTGCCATGTCCCGATCTTTGTCTTGACAGACCATGACATTCCCTCGATCGCTTTAGTGTTCCCATTGGCATCTCTGAGAAATCCATCTCGTGTGGATATCCTTAGGCCGAGTCTTTTAGCCTCTTCTCACGTCATAAAGTTGTGACTTGCTCCGGTGTCGATCAGTGCCTTTGCAAGTTGTCCATTTATTTCCAAGTTCACAAACTGAAGTCCTTTTGCCTCCGCGCTCGTGATGTTGCCCTTGTGCTCCGTCGGGCAGGACTTAACCATTTTTAACGGCTTCCCCTCATGTGCCGTTAAAGCATTCAATACTTGTAGTTGTATTGCCCCGAGACGAACCTCCTTGTCTTCGTGGGATGCATCATCAGTCCTGGCCACCATGGCTTGCAGACTTTGTTTCTTCGGGCAGTCCCGAGCATTATGCGGTCCATCGCATATAAAACAGAACTTTGGAGGGCGTTTTCATTGTCATATCTTGGTGGTTTCCTTGTTTCCACCTTCCGATCGTGATTGGGCTTTACTCCCCCACCTTTCTCGTTGTCACTTTCCTTATTCATGGGCCTTTATGGTCGTTTTTCCTTATGATTGATCAAGCTTTCAGCTATCGCAATGGCTGAAGCAAGATCTTGAACATTTCTTCATTCTAATTCTAGCTTGGCCCGTGATTGTAATCCATCGAGGAAGTAGAAAAGGGAGTCTTTATCCGATAAATCCGGTATCTCAAGAACAAGTGTTGTAAACTCTTTAACATAGTCCTTGATTGTTACAGGATCGTTTGTTGGTCACTCAACAAGTGGTTTTCTCTCAAACTCACCTTGAAGAACACTCAAAAAGAATCTAGAAAGAGTTTATCACAATATATCAAGTAACTAGGCAGTAAATAAACACAGGATGTAAATTTTCAAGATACTTTTATATATTGCTTCTCAACTCAAAGGATTACAAGATTCTTACAAGCTCAAGTTTTAGCTCTAACTCTTGCTCTCTACTTGATAAGTTACAATGAGAAGATATATATAATACTACCTACAGCCGGATATACTTTGATACCAGCTGGAAACTTATAACTAAAAGCCTATACTACAAGACTATAGGTTAAGGTATCTTAAATATATTATCTGAGATTTGGTAGTCAGGACATGTCCCTGACTTACCTTTTGTCACCAACTAAGGTTGGTAACATGTACTATCATAAAAAGGTAAACAGTAGAATAAAGTATGGTCAACAACATGGCTCTTTAGGAAGATGCCATGTTGTATCAGAGGTCTACAGCGGACTGTCAGAGACCATACTTATATCTACTGGTCATAACAATGTCTTCCGAAAGATAAGTTTCTTCGGAAGAATAACTTCTTCCGAAGCCACTTATACTTCGGAAGACTGTTTCTACCGAGGCTTGGAGTCTTCTTTGTCTTCGGAAGTAGACTTTGTCTTCAGCTCTTTCTTCAGACTTTGTCTTCGGAAGTCTTCAGACTTTGTCTTCAGAAGTCTTCAGACTTTGTCTTCGGAAGTCTTCAGACTTTGTCTTCAGCTCTTTCTTCAGACTTTGTCTTCGGAAGTCTTCAGACTTTGTCTTCGGAAGTCTTCAGACTTTATCTTTGGAAGTCTTCAGACTTTGTCTTCAGCTCTTTCTTCAGACTTTGGAATATCTCATAATTAGCTTCGGAAGCCTTTGAATGCAGCACCAAAATTACTATGTAAGTGGTTTTGGTTGCACCAGCCTTATAATGACCCAACAAACTCCCCCTAGGATGATGCTACCAAAACTTCATTTCTCTCTTCTTCTCAAAACTTTCACACCAAGGAGAGTATATATTTGTCTGTGTCCTTGTTCTTCCTGAAGTGGTGCTGAGAAGTTTGTACAAATCCTTGGTAGGCAGAACATCCAGTCTGTCACCTTAGATTATGTGTACCCTTTGTTATGGTCCTCTGAAAAGAGTTAGTTGATAGGAACTATAGTCATATTCCCATCTAACTATAGGTTCTAATTCCGGACCCTCCACCATCTGTAGAAAGGCTGTGCCTTTAGTGGTAGGTCTTTCCTTGTCTTCCTGTCTTTTCAGCTTCAACTCTTCTTTGATCTTGGCCTTTGCAGTTAGCTCAGCTAGATGAAGACTGCTGAGATAATTTCTGATGATAGCTGCAGTCTCTGAGTTGGAGGGGTTGGAGAATGGCTTCTTTGCAAGCTCAGCAATGTCAAATCTACTGAGATGCAGTAGAGAAGTGGCATTAAGCCTGTTGGTTTCACCATTCTCCCTTTCCACAACAAAGTTGTAAGAAGGTTATTGAACCTCCACTGGATTATAACTTTCCTAGGTCCAGAGACTGACTAGGAATCATGTCCTCCTTCCTTGTATCCAGTAGAGTCGCCAGTTTCCTTCTTAGTCTCTTCTCTTCAGCATTGAGAGTATCAGAGTTGAGATCGAGAAGTCTTACAGCCTGGCCCAAAGTACTTCTAGGCAGATCAAGAAATTGTCCTAGAGTGAGGGAGCTTGAAGAGTTATCAACATAGGTTATGTTGATAAGGTCTCCCTCACAGGAAATGCTGCTCATAGTAGTGCAGTTGATGAGCCTTGTCTTGATCTCCTTTATTTCCTTAAGAGAGAGATGTTTAGAAGGCTGAGGGGATGATCTTTGTTTCTGTTGGGTAGTTTTAGGTTCAGTGGTTCTAGGTTGTGTTTTGGGTTTAAGGATAGGAAGTTTAGGTGGTTGAGGTGATGAGGTAGGCTTGGGTAGAGTTGTGGGTTTAGGGGTTAAGGTTTCATCTGAGGGTTCGGTTATGATGGGAATGGGATTGGTTCTTCTGGTGTGTGTGGTTGTGGTGGTTGTGGTTGAGTGGTTGGCTGTGGTTGAGTGGTTGGGGTGAGGATCATTCCCTGTCCCCTCTATACATATCCTTCTTTTTCCCCATACGGATGTCAGCTTTTATTTCGCTAACAATCCGTTGGAGTGTCCTTTCGGACATAGGTCCCACCTGCCTACCAGAGAAGCCGTGAGCCCGAAGATAGTCTTTCATCCAGGCTTTATCACTGAGCTTCTTGGTGGCAGTGACCCTCTCTACCTCCTCTCTTTGCTTATTCTCCTTCATCTTCTCCCTTGCAGCTTTCTTCCTTTCCTTCTCCATTTGATCCTGTTCTTTGTTGTGGAGCAGCAGGATCATATCATCATCATGTGGAGACAGTTCAGGAAGACTGAAGCCTCTTGAGAGTAGGAATTTAATCCTAGCCTCTCTCAGCTGCAGGGCTGCTTTCTTTTGTTCTTCTTCTTCTTTCTCCAAGGCCAACCTGGCTTCTTCTTCTTGCTTTAGCCTGGTTGTCCTTTCCAAAGTCACCAACTCCTCTAGTGGTAGCAGGAGTACTTCCTCATTAGTAGCTCCTAGGTTGATGAGCTGATCAATGAGTACTGTCCTTCTCTTGGTGTTGATTTCCCCTGATTGGCTGCAGCTGCCTTAGAACTAGCAGCTAGAAACTTCTCAGCAGGAAACCTACCTTTCTTTTGAGCTTCTCAATCCTTTCCTCCTCCTGAAGCTCTTCCGCAGTCATTTCTTTTTGCCTTTGTCTTTGGCAGAACTTGTCTGTGGTGGTTCTTGGATAGTGGGTTCGGATTGAGAGAGAGGATCAGCTGGTGTTTGAGATGAGATGGAGGTAGATCAGAAGTGTCCTCCCTGCTCATCTCAGATGCTATTTCAGCAATAACATCTGTGATGATCAGTTCCTCGGACATTTGGAACAAACCTTCCGCAGCTTCCATCTCTGCTTCGGAAGACTTATCTTGTTCTTGAAGTTTCAACTTTAGCTTCGGAAGTTTCAGCCTGAGCTTCGGAAGAAGAGGCTGATGCAAGTTCTGTCCCAACTGTTTCAGTTGCTGGGCCATCAGTCCCCATTTCCCCTTCGAAGTTAATCTCAAGTTCCATGTGGACCTTAGGTTGACCAACTTCTTCCACAGTGGTAGAAGGTGCAGTCAGTCTTTGAAGCTCCTCAGCCCAAAGTATATGAGTGTAGTGTCGGGGCTGGGCTGTTCTAAGGAGGATCTCAATACAAACTTTGTGAAAAGTCTGTAGAGATCATGAAGCATCTGTGAGTCAATCTTTAGAGTTGATTGAGATGACTCAGGTAGGGTGATGATTTGGGAGGTAGAAGACTGGATCTGTGGTTCCCGGATGTTTGTCTCTGATCTTTCTCCCCCTTTTTGGTAGCATCATCTTGAGAGCTAGATGAGCTGGAGGAAGAAGTCAATGAGACCTGAACAGGTACATGCCTAACAGACCTCTCCGTCTGTTTCTCAGCTAGTTGAGCCTTGAGATTGTCAATCTCAAGTTGCTGAGTGGCTGTCCTTGTCTCTAAGATCCTTACCTGAGATTCAAGGCTTGAGACCTTAGAGATCAAGTACTGAAGAGTGAGTTGCATACTTCCCTCATCTTCATGTGAAGAATCACGGGGAGATGAGATAACATACCTAGTATGTTCAGTCTCACCACCAGATGTGGCTTCTTGGCACCCTGGATACCTTTGCTCAAATTCATCTCTTTCAGAGATGTCAATGGGCAAAGTTGCCGTAGACTCAGTCCTATTGATGTTACCACTGTCCTGAGAGCTCAATGAGAGACTCTGAGTAGTGGCAGCTGAGCCTACATGAGTCCCCTCCACATCAGTGGACTCACCTCAGTAGTTGGCTGCTGATGAGGGCTAGAGATAAGGGATCTCTCTTGGCTCTGTTGATCTTTGATAGGGTGTTGTAGATCAACTTCATGGCCATGGAGAGATGTTATCTCTTCATCAGTTCGGATTAAAAGGTCGGTGAAGGATATAGAGGTTAAACCTACTGACCCGGGACCTAAATCAATGTCTACAGGCATTGAGCCTCTAGTGGGGCTGTCCCTTGAAGGCTGCACAGGGGAGTGTAAAGACTCACCCTGTGGGCTAAAGGCTTGAGGTTCGGGCTCTTGGGTTTGAGACTGAGGAGGCTCAAAACCCAAATTGAGGTCAAATGAGAAGGATGATGTGACCTCGGACTGAGTGGGAGCCCATGTTTCCACTCTAGCCCTTTTGGTTTGAACTGGAGGAGCTTGTTCAATCAGAGTAGATTGAACAAGGGTTCGTTTGGGGCGTCTCTGATATGTAATTTTGATGGGTGGAGAAGGTATGGGGATATTTGTGGTGAAGGTTGCTGGTGTGGGTTCATCACCTGTGGGGTTAACAGGATGTCACCAGGAGCTATGCGCTCAATCATCTCTGGAGGTAAAGGAGTGTACCGTCCAGTAAAGTTGATGGACACCTTCTTCAATGTCTTGAAGATGGTAGGCCGCACTTGGGAACAGTAAGAGCAGCTGCACAGACAAGCTTGCTCGGTTCCAACTCGCAGTTGATAATGTGTTGAATGTATCGGGGATACATGAAGAATGTGTCCCTTCTCAGATTTCCAATCAAATTGGTCAACACAAATCTTGAGTAGTTGAAGCGCAGACCTCTTACCAACCCGTGAACTAGGCATCCTAGTTCATATGGGATTTGATCCCATCCCCCAGATTTGTTGGATAGGCAGTGCAGAATGATGTGCAGCAGGAACTTCCAATGATATGAGAAGTTGAACTTGTAGACGGTTGACCTGCTCACATCCCCACCATATCCCATGAGGATGTAGGTGCTATCCAAGTCTTCTTTGGGAAACTCAGTAGGAGCCCCATCATCATTGAGCTCTAGATGCTCCCTGATGAGTTGTTCAGTGATGATCAACTCCTGTCCACAAATGCGGGTTCTCAGGACGCGAACCCATTTAGGACTTCAGCTTGACCGTTACTCCAGAATTCAGTCATGTGGTTGGAGTAAACGGTGGGTTAACAGTAAGCGCCGTGAGGTAGGTTGATTCAGTAAGAAAGGTGATTATTTGAGTGAAGTCGGCATCTCTTGACGAATCAAGTAATGCGACTGGTTGTGCTGAGGGTTTAGCGCCATTGAAGAGAAAGTAAGCTTGAATTTGGGTGAAATTTCAGGTTTGACAGTGAAGGGAATAGTTAGGGCAGTAAATTGGTAAAAGAAGATGAAATTGAACAGTCTGGATTATTTAAAGGAGATGAATTGTGGTAGAGGCGGTAATAGGGTAACTGTTTGGGATTATGGTGGTTTTCGGCTATGAAATGACAGTGGCGGTAAGGGATAATTTTAAATAATCTGACCATCATTTGCAAATTTTACCTTTTACAGAGTGGGGCCCAAAGATATCCGTTACACATAAACAATCTCTCTTTCTGAATGTAAAACATTTCCGAAGGTAATTATCTTCCGAAGGCAATTTTCTCTTCCGAAGCAAAGCATTGCTTCAAAAGGTAAAAATTGCTTTCCGAGTGAAGAGCTTTATAAGCTTCGGAAGTAGATCTGATGTGAATTCAATCGCTTCTTCCGAGACTAAAAATCTTCCGAGACGGAAATTTCCATTGAGGAATTTGGCTTCGGAAGATATTCTTAAATATCTTCCGAGAGTTAATTCCTCTTCGGAAGGAATTTACACTTAGAATATAAAAAGATCTTTTGTAACAGGGCTTAAATTGTATTGACACAAGACATTACACATTAAAAAGCTTTCAAAAGAGGTAGTTAGTCAATGTTTATATCCCAATAGCTGATATGAGATACTTAAATCTTTGTTCATCAAAAGCTTTTGTGAACAAATCAGCATATTGTTCATTTGAGTCAACTTTGATTAACTTTATCAGATTTTTCTCATGAATATCTCTAATGAAATGATACCTGATATCAATGTGCTTTGTCTTAGAGTGCTTCACTGGATTTTCTGTGATGGAGATAGCACTGTTGTTATCAATATGGATAGGAGTACTCATGAAGTAGAATCCATAATCTAACATCTGGTTCTGAATCCATAGCAACTGAGCACAGCAGCTAGCGGCAGCGATGTATTCAGCTTCAGCAGTTGATGTAGAGACACAGGATTGCTTCTTGCATTGCCATGAGATAATCCTTCCACCAAGAAATTGACATCCTCCTGATGTTGATTTCTTGTCAATGTTACAGCCACCATAATCACTGTCAGAGTATCCATAGAGATTGAAATCACTATTTCTTGGATACCAGAGACCTAGTTTAGGTGCTCCTTTGAGGTATCTGAGGATTCTCTTAACAGCAGCCAGATGAGACACTTTGGAGCAGCCTGATATCTTGCACAAATGCAAGTGGCAAACATGATATCAGGTCTACTAGCAGTGAGATACATCAGAGAACCAATAATTGCTCTATACTGATGTTGGTCAGTATCCTCCCCCTCAAGGTCAGGGCAAAGATTATGGTTTCTGGGTATGGGTGTCTTGGCTGGCTTACAGTCCTTCATCTCAAATCTCTCTAAGATGTCATTGACATACTTAGATTGATTTATGAAGAACCCTTCCTTCATCTGCTTTACCTGAATTCCTAAGAAAAAGTCCATTTTTCCCATGGAACTCATCTCAAACTTCTGCTTCATAATGCTCTCAAAGTCCTTACACATTTGGTCATTTGAAGAACCAAATATGATGTCATCAACATAGACTTGAACGAGCAAAATGTCTTCACCAGACTTCCTGATGAAAGAGTCTTGTCAATGGTACCTCTTGTGTAGCCATTCTTCAGGAGAAACTGAGACAAAGTCTCATACCACAGCCTAGGTGCTTGGTGCAGCCCATATAGAGCTTTATCCAACTTGTACACGTAGTTGGGTGCTGTGGGTCTTCAAATCCTGGAGGTTGACATACATAAATTTCCCTATCTATATCCCCATATAGAAAAGCACACTTGACATCAAGTTGGTAGACTATGAAGTTCTTGGATGCAGCATAAGCAAGGAAGATCCTAACTGCCTCAAGTCTTGCAACAGGTGCAAAGACATCAGTATAATCAATCCTTCCTCTTGGGTGTATCCTTGAACTACCAGCCTTGCCTTGTTCTTGATAATCAAGCCTCTATCATCTTTCTTGTTTCTGAAAACCCATTTAGTGCCTATTGGTACTTGACCAGATGGTAGTGGGCATAGATTCCAGACCTTTTGTCTTCTGAATTGAAGCAGCTCCTCCTGCATCGATTCAACCCAACTACTATCCTTTAAGGCATCTTCCACCTTCTTGGGTTCCATCTGAGATAAGAAGCATGAGTACAAACAAACATTCCCATGATGAGTTTGCCCTCTTGTTCTTACACCCTCAGAGACATTCCTATATGTTCTCAGTTGGATGAGTGTTATGAATCCTAAGATGAGGAATCACTTCCAGTTGCAGAGATAAGTCCAGGTTGGACATATTCTGATCAGGAACTAGATCACTCTGTCCAGCTGCTGTTTCAAAATCATCCAATGAGGACTGATTAATGATTGAGAAATATCATCAATGGTTGGTTGTGAGGTAGTATTAACAGTTGCCTGTTCCTTCAGAATACTACTTTCTTCAACCTGGTGTTGTAATGGATCACCTGAAAAATTTGAGGTTGATCAAGTGATTCACTTGTTGAAGCTTCACTATTCCTGGAGATAGTTACACTATCAGATCTGTCGATGGTTGAAGCTCGTTGTCTTTCAGCTCTTGGAGAATTTGGAAGAGGTCTGGGTAGCTCAAATAGTTGATTAGCATTAGCATCATCTTGAGCACCTGTTCCAGCTGAAACATTCTCACAAGATGGTTTAGAATAGTTTGGAAACAATTCTAAATCAAAGATATAATCAGGTCCATTCCCCCTAACACAAGGAGTGTGCTCATTTACAACTATATTGGATGACTCCTAAATTGTTGATTCTTAATGTTGTATACTCTATAAGCTTTGGAGCTAGAAGAGTATCCAACAAAGATAGCATCATCCGACTTCTCAGCAAACTTTGCTAAGTTGTCTTTTGTGTTAAGTATGGTACACCTGCAGCCAAAGGACCTTAGAAAGCCAATGAACGGTGGCCTCTTGTTCCATAACTCATAAGGGTTTTTCCATGGGGCTTAACTACAAGAACCCTGTTCTGCACATAACATGCAGTGCTAACTGCCTCTGCCCAGAATGTTAGAGGTAGTTTTGAATCAGCTAACATGGTTCGAGCAGCCTCAATAAGTGTCCTGTTTCTCCTCTCAGCAACACCGTTTTGTTGAGGAGTTCTGGGAGCACTATATTGTCTGGCAATCCCTTTTGAGTCACAAATGAGTCAAGAACAAAGTTCTTAAACTCAGTCCCTTGATCACTTCTAATGATCTTAACCTTGTGATCAATTTGATTTTCTATTTTAAGAATAAAAGATTTTAACGTTTCAGCAGTTTCATCTTTACTTCTTAAAAAGAATACCCATGTAAATCTTGTAAAATCATCAACAATCACAAGGCAGTATGATTTCCTTCCAATGCTCATTATACTTGTGGGACCAAAGAGATCCATGTGCAATAAGTGTAATGGAGTAGTGATGGAGTTGACACATTTGGATTTATGAGATGATCTGTGTTGTTTTCCTTTCAGGCATGCAACACAGTTATCTTTGCAGAAAAATTCCTTTTTAGGCAACCATGTACCAAGTTATTTTTAGCCAATTTATTCATTGTTTTAAAATTCACATGACACATGCGTTTATGCCATAGTGTTGACTCATCACTATCAGCTTTGGAAAGAAAGCATGATACTTCACCCATAGGAGAAGCATTGTTCATATCTAGCTTGTACATATCCCTTTTCCTGGAGATCTAAGAAGCACAATTCCGGAGGAATTGTCATCCCTGGTCTGAGGATAATGCACTCATGTTCTGTGAAAAGCATTTGATGCTTTTGATCACAGAATTGAGAAACACTTAACAGATTGTGTTCAAGCTGTTTGACAAAGTGAACTTTGTCAATGTTTATTCTACCATTGGATATACTTCCTCTGCCAGAAATATATCCTCCGGTCTCACCTCCAAATTGGACAGGCCCTCCATCAATTCTGGAATTGCTGAAGGAGAGATCTGTTCCCTGTCATGTGCCTGGAGCATCCACTATCTACAATCCAGACATTGTTGTTCTTGTCAAATGGATGTCCCTGCACATAAGATGAGATGGTTAGTTTTGTTTGGAAGCCCAAGCCTTGCTGGTCTTGGGCTCTTCCAAGGATAATGACATAATTGAACCAAAAGATATGCATTGGGGTTCAATAGAGGTCGTTGAAGAAGAGGTTTGGGCTGCAGCATCTTCCTTGATCTTCCAATCCACCTTGGTTGATCTTTGAGGATGAGCTTGTTGAAGCTTTTGCAGCATGGTTTTCTTCCGAAGCTTCTTTCTTTTCGAAGAAGCCTTCACCACCTTTTCTTCCAAGTAGTCTTCTTCTGGGATGGTTTCAAGGGAGCTTTCTTGTTCTTCCGAACTTAGAAGCTTTGGCTTCCGAAGCCATTTTCCCTTCGGAAGAAGTACTTTCTTTTGAAAGCAACTTGGCTTCCGAGACCATTTTCCCTTTTTCATCATTTGGACCGTTTGAAATGGTCCAAATGAGAAACCTTCCCTGACTCCTTCTTTTCTAACATTATTTGCATAATGTGTGCTTGCTGGATTGTAGTAACAATCTTTAGCCATGTGGTTGTGCAGACCAACATTATGCATGCAATGTTAGTCTTTTGGGAATTTGCAGGTTGTTGTTTCTTTAATTTCTTCTCTTTATCAGCAACTTTCCCTTTCAACTTCTGATCCTTTGGTAGGACAGGAGTGCTGGTACTACACTCCTTTCCTGAATCAGAAGTACCTACCACTTGGAATCCAGCAGAGATGAAGACACCCTTTTGCTTTGGGTTAATCTTAAGCTTGGACTCTGCAACCTTCTTGGCAGTCCTTCTGGCAGCCTTGGCTCGCTTCTTCTTGCCTTGGTGGTTAGGATTTGGTCTTCACAGGTGGAGATGAGGGTATCTTCGTTTTCTCCCCTGTGGTGGCCACTATTTTTGCCTCATCCTCTAGTTCCAATGGAGAAGGGTCAGCAGTTGGAACCTCTTGCTCTTCAATACCACATCTAGGTAGTCTAATAGACTCATAAGAGTGTGGTGGAGCAATTTCATTAGTTCCCAACCCTTCTTTGTTTTGATAAAACATTTTGGAATGAGAGGATGATGCAAGAATAGCTTGGAAGTTTTGCTCAGCAATAGCTTGCTTCCTGGCCTGAGCCTCAGCAGTGACCAACTGGGCTTGAACTTCAGACAGTTTGGATATCAGATCTTTAATTTGAGTCTTATAGTTGGTCTTTTCATGTTTTAAAAGAGACACAGTTTTCTCTAACTCCTTAATTTCTTTTGATAGTCAGATTAGCTCTTTTAAAATCAGATTTTAAGATATTTAAAGACTCAACATCAGATCTGATTTCCATATTGTAATCCTTATAGAGTTTAACTTTAGCAATACAGGCAGCAGTACATAGATGTTCATATACCTGATCATCATCTGTTCCAGCCATGAGTGCTTGAGCGGGAGTCACATCCTGTACCATGAAGCTCCAGTCAACCTCTTGAGCTACTGCAGCTGTTTCAGTTGACTTTTCTTCATGCTTTGAAACTGAGGGATGTGTGGAGGCCTGTGGGGTTCCCGGATTGTTCTTGGGAGCCTTGCATTCCCTAGCAAAGTGACCTAGTTGGTTGCAGTTGTAACACTTTGCTTTGCTCTTGTCAAACCCAAACTTGCGGTTGATTGGGTTTTAAGGGAATTGCCTTCCAGTTCTCTTAAAGAACTTCTTTGCTCTGTAAGTTAACAGAGCCATCTGTTGGACAATGTCCACATACTCTACATCATCTGGACTGAAGCACTCGAGATCATCAAAGCAGTATTGAAAATCACTAAAATGTTCACTTCCAGAGACAAAGGCAAAACTATCCTGAAAGGAATTGTGTTGGACCTTTTGAGACTTTGGAGTCTCAGGTAGAGTAATGTAGGGTCCACTATGTGAGTTGTCGGGGTACCACAGCAACTGATGTGTGTGGTTCTGTGATTTCCCTTTCAACCACATGAAGAGCTGAACTCAGTTGGTTATTGGAGTTTCCAGAGGAGTTCTGCATGTTCATCTCCATCTGGAATGCACTTAGGATACCATACAACTCTGTGAGAGAAAGAGTTTTAAGGTCCGAAGTTCTCTTGATTATAACACGTAGTGTGTCCATAGTTTAGGAAGGGAAGACATGAACTTCCTAACTATGTCTTTATTTTCAAGAGGTACTCCAATATCCACCAGAGTATCTACTATCTCAACATACCTGAAGTATTGTTAGTCAAGGTCTCACCAGCCTTGAAAGTAAAGTTCTCAAACTGCTGCTTCAAGAGATCCTTCTTGTTCTCTTTGGTTTCCTTGGATCCTTCATACATAAGCTTCAATGCATCCCATAAGTCTTTGGCAGTCTTGCACTTCTTGAAGCCTCTGTAGATGGAGTTTGGGAGAGCAGTTTGAAGAGAAGTCATAGCCCTTTGATCTAGCTCTATTCTCTTCCTATCTTCTTCTGAGTAATCATCAACATCTTTTGGAATGATGCGATTACCAGTAGCAGAAGTAGTGCTTGGTATGAAAGGACCATTGACAATGGAGTCCCACATCCTTGAGTCTTGACACTTGATGAAGCCTTCCATTCTAGTGCACCTTGTGTCAAAATCTTCAGGGGTGATCAGTGGGGACTTAGTCATGGTACCAGTTTCCATATCAGCTTTTGAGAGAGCGGCCATTTGAGTGAATGGGTGTAGGGAGAGTGAAAAACAAGTTGATTTGGATGGTTAGATCACGCAATCAAGAGCCAAAGCTCTGATACCAATTGCAGGATCGTTTGTTGGTCACTCAACAAGTGGTTTTCTCTCAAAATCACCTTGAACAACACTAAGAAAGAATCTAGAAAGAGTTGATCATAATATATCAAGTAACTAGGCAGTAAATAAACACAGGATGTAAATTTTCAAGGTACTTTTATATATTGCTTCTCAACTTAAAGGATTACAAGATTCTTACAAGCTCAAGTTTTGGCTCTAACTCTTGCTCTCTACTTGATAAGTTACAATGAGAAGATATATATAATACTACCTACAGCCGGATATACTTTGATACCAGCTGGAAACCTATAACCAAAAGCCTATACTACAAGACTATAGGTTAAGGTATCTCAAATATATTATCTGAGATTTGGTAGTCAGGACATGTCCCTGACTTACCTTTTGTCACCAACTAAGGTTGGTAACATGTACTATCATAAAAGGTAAACAGTAGAATAAAGTATGGTCAACAACATGGCTCTTTAGGAAGATGCCATGTTGTATCAGAGGTCTGCAGCGGACTGTCAGAGACCATACTTATGTCTACTGGTCATAACAATGTCTTCCGAAAGATAAGTTTCTTTGGAAGAATAACTTCTTCCGAAGCCACTTATACTTCGGAAGACTGTTTCTACCGAGGCTTGGAATCTTCTTTGTCTTCGGAAGTAGACTTTGTCTTCAGCTCTTTCTTCAGACTTTGTCTTTGGAAGTCTTCAGACTTTGTCTTCGGAAGTCTTCAGACTTTGTCTTCAGCTCTTTCTTCAGACTTTGTCTTCGGAAGTCTTCAGACTTTGTCTTCAGAAGTCTTCAGACTTTGTCTTCGGAAGTCTTCAGACTTGTCTTCAGCTCTTTCTTCAGACTTTGGAAGATCTCATAATTAGCTTCGAAAGCCTTTGAATGCAGCACCAAAATTTACTATGTGAAGTGGTTTTGGTTGCACCAGCCTTATAATGACCCAACAATTGTCCCGGTTTGTTTGAGCTTACGAAGTCGACTTCTTGCTTCGTGCTCAGCATTTACCGGATAAAATTGTCTTTTGAGTTCTTGGATGAACTCAGCCCAAGTTTTAATTATGCACGTACCTCGTTCGATGTCCATGCTTCGACGTCTCCACCATAGTGCAGTTGTATCCTTGAGATACATAGTGGTTGTCTTGATTTTGATGGCGTCGTCCAGGATTTGAACTCCTCCTAGGTACTGCTCCATTTCCCAGATAAAGTCATCGACCGCCCAAGCTTCTCGTTTGCCCAAAAACGGTGATGGTTGGGAATTTCAACTCTTGGTTTAAAGTTCACGACGTTACCTCCAGTCGTGACCATTGTCTTGTTGCAATCAACTACCTTTGCTTCCAAGCCGAGTAAACTTCGATGCATGTCGCTTGACAGCTCATCCATGTCCTTTGTAGCTTGGTAGTAACATCTTTGATTGCATCTTTGATCATCAGCTTTACTTCATCTCGAAGTAGCTCCATAGCAGCCTTGAGTCCTTCCCGGAGCTCACTGAAATCTTCCTCCAAAGCATCCAATCATTGGAAACACAAGTCTACTTGAGTTCCTATCTCAACAAGACCTGTCTCCATGTCATCGACTCGTTTTTCCAAGGTACGATCCTTCGAAGTACCTCGATCCTTCTTTGATCCCTTTTGGGATTCATCTTGTCCTCGTTTATCTTCCATGGTTATGAGTTTGGTTGTTTCGGTTGCCATTCCCGAATGAACCGACCTGGCTCTGATACCACTTGTCACGGAGTGATTTCTTCGACTCTCGTGCGGCACTTAGACTTGCTCTAAGTTCAGCCTTTGTGACCCAAACGATGTAACAATTTAGGTTACAATACGGAAGCGTTTGCAAGCTCGTAATAAAAATGGCTTTGTATTACTTACAAGGTTAGTACAAGAGTGGTTTACAAGTGTGTTTACACAAGACTTGTATGAGTTTTTGGATGCTTACAAATGATCCTAACATCACCTATTTATACTTGTCCATGTATCTAGATCATTCTTGATCTAGAGTGTTCTAAAACTATAATATTTACAAGATATTCTTATGGATCTTTGAAAGGTTTTTTAGAGCCTTCTTGGCAGCCCATCTCTTAGATATTTCTAGGTAATATCTTGATTACTCTTGATGTTTCAAGGCTGATCTAGATGCTTCCTTGCGTCCCTTCCAGGTCCAGAACGTTTTAGGCTGTTCCGGAGACTTCCGGACAGCCCTGTATGCCTCCGTATGTTTCCAGAAACTTCCAGAAGACGGGAAAAATGTTTTGCTTTTAGGCGGGTCGTGACATTAGTCATTCATTTCATAAATCAATGGTTGATATTAATTTTTGAAAAAAAGTGGTCCCAACTACTCCCAAGGGTATTAAAAAAATCCATTCTTGTTGACTTTTTTTCCAGAATCTCCCACTTTATTTAAACATTTGTAAATTTTTATACGACATTATATTTTAAAATAAATTGCACATAAATCAAGCGTCATTTTCTTTTTAATTTGAGTACAGTATTGCTATATTTTTAAAAAAAAAACATACATGTTACTAAATTGTGTTGTTTTACAATTAAACACAACATTATGTGTTGTTTTATGCTAAGAAACACTTCTATGTAGTTTTATGGTAAGACAATAGGTTTTGTGCTATTTTAGGGTAAAACAACACATTGTGTGTTGTTTTATTTTAATACATCACATAAAACTGTTATGAAATTGTACAGTGCTATTTTGTGTTGTTCACTAATAAGAAAACTAGGGGTGTAAACGAGCCAAGCCGGCTCGCAAGCTACTCGGGATCGGCTCGAAAAAAGCTCGAATCGAGTTGAGCTTAAACGAGCTCGAGCCCGAGCTCGAGCTCAAATTATTGCTCGTTTACTAAACGAGCTCGAGCTCGAGCTTCAGGATATCGAGCTCGAAAGCTCGAGCTGGCTCGCGAGCCTAAACGAGCTTTTTGTATATATGTATTTTTTACTTACATATTAAATATATATAAATACATATTTACATAAATTATATTATTAAATATATTATTGTGATAAAAAATAGTTAAATAATATATATTGTGTTATATATAAAAAGTATGCTTATAAATAATTATAAAAGTAATTATAAAAAATATAAATTTAATAATTTAACAATAAACTAGTCGAGCTCGAGCCGAGCTCGAGCTTGAAAATTTTCTAACGAGTCGAGCTCGAGCTTTATAAATAAAACTATAAACGAGCCGAGCTCGAGCTCGAGCTTCCTAAAATCAAAACGAGCCGAGCTCGAGCCTTAGCGAGCTCGGGCTCGGCTCGGCTCGTTTACACCCCTAAAGAAAACACTTTATGTATTATTTTACGGTAAGATATCACGTCCTGTGTTTTTGTTGTTTAGTTAGAACAACATATAAACAACATATGTTTATGTGTTGTTTATAGTACATTAACAAGTTAAGATAACTAGTTGGTTTCTCCCCCGCGCTTCGCGGCGGGTTGAACCGATACCTGGGTAAGTCGGGAAAAGGCTCGGAAATGTCTGTTTGTTGTGACTGCAAACTAACCGTTTACCATGCCATAACAACAATGTCAAAGGCCATTTTTTTTATCGTCATCGCCTATCTCTAAAGTACACCAAATTGGTAAATATTTTCATAATTACACCCATTTGATAAAAAACTCTTTAAATTCCATCTAAAACAATAAAAGGGTTGTTAAAAGGTTTTCTTAATATGGTACATTTCCTTCTAATTGTGGTCTTAAATTCAAGACTAATGAAGATGCACTGATGTACTAACTTTCCTTTAAAAACTACCATCCTAGAGCCCTAAGATTCCGTACTCGAGTAACAAAGATGATCGGCCCATCAATGATCCAAATAAATGTTAAAAAATCTAAATATCTTGTCATAATTATTAAAGGATAAATATATAAATTACAGAAATATCTTTCCATTATAAACAGATTGCACCTACAGTATTTGACGAGGGATTATCATACCTTCTGTCCTTGACTCTACTGTAAAGCTTGATAGCAAAGTCCTGCATGTTTTGCTGCTGACAAAGATCCCTCGTGGAACGGAAAAGAAAACATACTCGTTAACCTCATCAAGCATAGCAGCTAATGCAGAGACAATATGAGCGGATAATTGGGATGAATTATCTCCTTGGAAAAGACAAAGTCTGTTTGCAACCTCATTCTCGCAGTCGTATATATACATCTGTTAAAACATGGTCGATCACCAGGCGTTGGGCACAGTGAACCTAACCAATGACATATCTGACCCGCAACTCTGAATACATATGGCCCACCCCCTTCATTCACCGAATTATCAACATCAGCACCAAAAGAGGTCATCGAAAACATCGCATTATACACACGAATATTAGACATAAACGCAGGATCGCGAAATAACGACCTCAATAAATCCAAAGGTTGAACTGGAAAATCTAACACAACCTTTCCAGCCTTACAACATTTGTGATACCGAGGTCTGCGAGTGGCAGGGAAAGACGTCAAGCGTTCCGATAACCAAAAAAAAGCACCACAAAATTCACAGACCTCGTTACACATCCCCAGATCCACATAATCAGGTGAAAACAAAGCCTGGGACTGAACATTCGACTGCTCATTAGTTGTTACCTCATGTTGCCCAGAAATAGAACCGGCGGAAAATACTCCTTCCCTCTCATACGATCGAAGCATAGCAGCGCGATGCGAAGACTGGTGTTCCATCTGGCAAGACGCCTCAAAAGTTGAATAAGAGGATGATGCATCACCCAAAATAATATCACCCCTTACGCCTACGTTTTGGTCGCGGCTAGTAGAAGAGTAACAGACACAATAATCAGACATAATAAAACAAAAAACACACCCAAACCCATGTCCAGCCAGGCCAACCACTAAACCTGCACATCACACATGAAACAATACATCCGCAAACCTACGCACCCTAAAACATCACAAACAAGCTGAATAGATCCACCACATAAAGTCCTACAATATAACAGTACTGGGAGAAAACAAAACATGAAACAACCATAAAAGCAAGAAACCGTACCGGCATACAACAAAACGTGAAGAAGAGCAATGCGTACTTGAAACCCTGTCCATTCACACCACAACCCAAACCCAATAATCAAATCCAACCAAAACTTAAGACAACACTTTTAAGATGTTTATCTAAAGCAACAGCCTTCATATATAAAGCTGTTGTAATAGAATAGATAGCATAAACACAATAATATAGTAGAGACAATAATAACATGAACAATAAAGCTGCTGTAACAGAATAGACAAATGCACCATAAACACACAAATTTGATGTATAACAGAGGGCAACAAACGTTGCATACCAGAAGCAACACCTTAATAGATGCACAAAGCTAACATGACTAAACACCTAATAACAACCAACCATGTCGGTAAATGTAGTGAAAAAGAACATCTGAAACATGAAACCATATCAGATAATGTATTTCTTCTCAGAAGCAAACAATCAAACAGTTGGCGTGCATGACCTAGAACGTCACATAAACTGAACTGAAACTTCACAAACACAAAGGCCATTCAAGAGAAACAGAAAATTAACAAATGTAGACGAAAATCAAAGAAATAAGATGCAACAGTAGTGCCGCTACTCCGTCGGATTTACTTCAGTCGTGACTTCAATCAAAATTAACCTCCCAACTTGAATAGTATTCGAGCCCTAGCAATGAATCGAGCCCTAAAAGGGTGGCTGCAGTGGGTGGTGGTGGTCCGGCGGAGGTGAGGGTTCCGGTGACAGGTGGTGGTTTGAAGGTTGAATAAGAGGGGGCGATTGATGGTGTAGGAGCCGATGGTTGAAGAAGAGGGGTACATAGCAGGCATGGAGCGGATGAGAGGCCTGTGGTGTTGAAGAAGATTAGATATCGTGAATAGTACTATTCATGGTGAATAGTACTATTCATGGTGTCAAATCACACTTACAAAATTCATATATGAAATACATCATAATATGTGTTAGGTTACTTTAAAACTATAAGGCCCCGTTCCCGGAACGCTTACAGTTGGTCATTCATAGCATAATACATTTAAAACATAACATTTGCAGTGGAATTTAATCTTTTCATTAATAACGAAAATCATGTCAAATCATCATATTGTTAAGTGTACATCTCAAATATTGTATTAACACGATAACATCCTCAAAAATATGGATGCGAGTCTTGAATCCTTTCCCAGTAGCTTATGCATTCGTGCCTACACCTCCTCCGCATCAAATAATTATCCGCCAACTATTATGCATACAAAAGTCAGCGAAGCTGAGTGAGTTTTAGTTTTATTAGTAAAATATTTACTTTCGTATAATCATATCCTTTACGCGCGCACGTTATCATACATCGTACATACATTTAAATAATAGTCATTATTATCTTTCATTATCGTTCGTTTTCGCACGTTTTCCCATATTTCATACTTTTATCTTTATCTTTCACTTTCATCTAGATCATGTCTTATGCTACGCGCCATCGTTGTGCACAAAGCAACTACCGTCTTGGGGTCAAGCGACAATGATCCTGTTTTCGCATATTATCGCACAACATTATCAACCAAAAAGGTTGACACCCCTGTGTGCATACTCAAGAGTTAGCTAAACCGCACACAGTTGAGGTAACAACTAGCTCGTGGAGTTATGAAATTCCATCATTTTGCTTGCAAGACTTTTATTCGTTCATTACATTTTACTTTCAACATAGTTATCTTTCACTTTCATTACATAATACTTTACTTATTCATACATACGTATTAAGTAAAGTTACATCGTATATTAGGTAGTTTTGAAAACTATTAGATCGTAGAAAGATAACACATCACACATCACAGCAGGTCATGCGAAAACATTACATACATCAACATCATAATCTCGCGCCAAAACTTAACATTTCGCACGAGAACAATGCATCACTCAAAACTAGCATTTTTAAATATCATCAGGTCGCGCGAGAACTTCTTGTCACGCGACAACATCCTCTCGCGTGAGAACTATACTTCTCGCGCGAGAACCTTTTTTTCACGCGAAACCTGCAGATTCAAATTTTCTAACGTACAACTTTAATTACTCGCGTGAAAACTAGGTGTTTCCCGCCCAGTTCTCTAGCTTTTCGCATCTAAGGCTTCCTAACGTGCCTAACGTAATAAACATCATCATTTTAGGCATAAACAAGCATTTTCAAACGTTATAGTATGCATAATAGCCCCAAAACATGAAATCTTACGTAAAAAGGGGACTAGACACTCACCTCGTGAAGTCTTAGCTTAAACACGACCTTCCCGAAGCATTTAACGTATGAAAACTACATAACCACGTGTTATATAAGTTAATAATCGTTCCTTAGTACATACAACGAGTTACTACACGAGTTACATACCTTAACACTTCGTTTCTTCACTTTTTCTCTCTAAACAAACTGTTTTCTCTCTTTAGCAAAACATTTCACATAAGTGAGGGCCAGACATGGGTGTTCGCAACTATTTATACCCAGCTCAACTTTTCGCGGAACTTCTCGCGTGAAAAGTAATTTTCGCGCGAAAACTACTTTTCGCGCGAAAACTTCTTCTGCATTTCTTCTTCTCGAAATTTAGAGCGTTATAAAAACAACACCTGTTGTCATTATATAACGTAAAACGACACGATTTTTGCTGATTTAACTTAAAGCATTACCGTAAAACAGAACGCTACGTGCTGATTTAATGTAAAGCAACATGCTCCGTGCTGATCTAACGTAAAACAACACCATCTGTGCTGATTTAACGTAAAGCAGCACACTCTATGCTGACTTAATGTAAAACAACACGTTATGTTCATTCAAAACACCATCATGTGCTATCGTAAATGATTTTGATCAAACTCATGCACATATAATATTTTATGATCTGATAATCTCAAAATATGACTCGATGATCTAGAATATATAGAGGGTACATTGTTACAATCTACAAATCTTATAACAAAAACTTATAAAAAGATGTTAAAATGTAGGAATTGAGGTGGGAAATGATATAGACCATAATGCCATTCCTTTATATTTCCTAAAAATGTCACATGTTATCATCTCTTTATTTTTTGGGAAAACCATTTATAGAGAAAAATTACTAACATTAGATATAGATGATGTTACAAATAGAACATAAAAATCAACATGCAAAATATTAGCAACAATATAATAACTTACAAACTTATTTACTCAACATTTTTTTATTGATTCAACCCGTGCAATATACGAGTATTATTAACCTAGTTATAAGATATGGTGATAGTTTAGTGATTTGGAAAAGGAAAAAAAGCAGCGTTCTAGACTTTTAATTTGTTCAATTGATTACTTGATTGAAATAGTACACTACGAAGGAAACTGTATATCCCTTATCTAAAGTGAAATCAAGATTTTACTTACGCTATGTTTCCGAGACTCATTTAAGGAGAGAAATATAAGAAAATAAATAGAAAGTGAAAAATAATTGTGTTCCTGGGTTTTTTTTAATGAAGAAAAAAAACTTTATGTTCTTGAGTTTTTTTGAAAAAAGGTAATGGAAAGATATGAAAGAAAAATTTTCAACAATTTTTTCTTTTTAACTTCCTTCCAAATAAAAGAAACGGAAAGAAAAGAAACGAAACAAATAAAATTCCTACGTTCTTTATATTTTATTCAAACTCTAAAACGAAAATTAAAATATCTTTTTATTTATTCTTTTTCTTTCTTAATTTTCTTTCTCTTCATTCATTTTCTCTCACTGATTTTCTTTCACTTTTTTCTTTTCTTATTTTCTTATTTATTTATTTATTAAACTTTAGAACACCGTTAAAGGAACAAGTGATTTAATTTGAAGTGATCAAAACAACTTATTGACTTATTGATTTTTTTAATAAGTTAATAAGTCAGTATGAAGCGACTTATTAACTTATTTCTCTCACAGCAATCACGTTATCAAAATGAATTTTTAACTTTTTAAAAATTAATAAATAAAAAATAAATAAAAAAACGCTCCCAAACACCCACTTGATTGATTGTTTGTTATGTTGATTAAAAATAAAAGGGTCCCTTATTTAGACACCCCTTAATTTTAAATCAACACCCCTGTATCCTATACGCCGCGTATGGGTCCATACGCGGCGTATAGGGTACATTGTTGATTTAACGTTTTATACCCTATACGGCGCGTATGGGTCCATACGCGGCGTATAGGGTATGTTGTTGATTTGACGTTTTATACCCTATACTCGGCGTATGGCACCATACGCAGCGTATAGGGTTTGACATTTTATACCCATACGTGACTTATGACCCATACGTGGAAGAGCTATACGCCGCGTATGGAACCATACGCGGCGTATAGCTTATATATTTATTTTTTTTAATTTTTGAGTTTTTATTTTAATATATACATAATTTGAATTAAAATTATTTAAACAATACAATATGAATACAATAATAAAATTAAAATTAAAATATATAATTCGCATATTACAAATTATAAATTAAAATAAATTTATATAAGCCGGGGGTTCTCGGTTATTCTCTATTATTGCGTTGTATTCCGAGATACGAATCCTATACATAATCTCCCATTCTGCAGCACGTACGCTTCGGTTAAGAATCCAAAGATTACTTAATGTTGGCATCGGATAATTGTTGGGGTTTTAACATGTTTATCAAAGTTTCATACAACTTGTTTATATGAAAAACGCAGCGGAATATATGTTTTAAAACATGTTATCAAATTAATTGTTAAACCATTTTAACAAACAACCCCAACCCATGGATCTTTATACAATGCATACAATAATGAAACATAAGATGGACAAGATTCTACAACCTTTGTAGCTTCCTTAAAACCGAAAATAAGAAGTGAAGATGATGAGATTGTAGCTGAAACTTCAATGGAGAAGCTCTCAAGAGGTTGTACCCCAAGCTTGTACAAACACCCTTTCTTGCTAGGATTGTAACACCAACTTTATACTTCTCTTGAACTCTTGATTTCCAGCCAATAATGCTTAGACTAAGAGCTGAAAAATTCTACACTTTGTCCCTTTGAAAACCCGTAAGAAAACAAAGAGAGAGATGGAGAATAATATCAAAAATTATGCTCTTCTTTTTCCCTTTGATAAACCCGTAAGAAAACAAAGAGAGACATGGAGAATATATCAAAAATTCTGCTCTCCTTTTTCCTTTTGAAAACCGTAAGAGACAAAAGAGAGAGATGGAGAATCTTATCACATTGTTCTTTGTGTGTAAAAGTATTCAAATGCAAAAACATGTTGAGTGGAGTTATGGGTTGTATTAAAAACAACACAAGGTTGTTTCCAATACATCATGGGCGGCCAAATAATGCCCCTTTTTGTCTCCCTCCAAAAGTTTTATAACCTTTAAAAAAAAAATAACACTCTTGCAATTTGAGTTTTATAAAATTAAACCATTTTAATTTTATAGATTTTACACACTATTATATGTCATTGTTTAACTTGTTTAAGCAATGTAACAAATAATATCTTATGAACAAATTATCTATATGTATAATCTTGTTCATTTATAAAACAATGAATTAGAAAACCATTTTCTAAGTTGGTGTCATAATTTATTTGTATGATCTTATCAACGAATAAATTATCCATTGGTGTTTGTTTAGCTTGTTATTGGGTATGACCCGACTTGGATCATATTACACTAGCCACATCAATTTTAATATGTATCTTGGGCAGATCAATTCTTTCAATCTCCCACTTGCACAAGATTCATAGAAGATTGATGCAAGCAGCAAATAACGCCTAGCAACGGTTTGCTACCCCTAATGTATATGACTAAGTGCCATTCAATAACATCATCCCTTCCAAGTACCTTACTTGAATATGATTTAGGTGAATCAATCATCTATCCTTTTGTTGCAGATGTCATGTTAAATCCAAGAGACATAGAATTGTCATTCTCTGATGATTTAACTTTAACAGGCCTTAGACATCTTACTCTCAACGAATAAGAGGAACAAATTCCATCTTGACTACATACGTCTCTCACAATCACCTCATATCATACCTGAACTCAGCCTTATGTACTGCCAATTTTTCAGAACAGCAAAGTGCTAAGTCAAAGTACAATACTTGGTGAATATCAAGACCCAATATGTATCTCAGGTCTGAGGATACAATGATATTCGCCTTTACTCAATATCTCTTATGACTAATCACAAAGATTCCATGCAGAAATAATTGAGAGCGGGTCAGTCCAGTATCTATATCCCATAGATATCAATGAACCTTGGCAGCAACCTCTTGCTCTATATTCATACCTTATGAATATCAACCAATCCAATTTCATTATAGTCTTACATTCATAATTGTTCCCACAAGTATGATCGACTACGGACGTTTAGAATAACTTTTATTCACGGATTTAAACATGCTAAAATAGAAGAACAAATGATAATAATTATCATATAATTAAGTCAAATAACATAAGTTCTAATATCTAAATACAAAATACAACATCAAACCCAGTCACTTGAATATCTAAGTCCCATGGCACAAGCATGGCCTTCATGTTTTGCCCTTTCAAGGAGCTTTGTGAGTGGATCCGCAATGTTTTTATCAGTGTGGACTTTGCGAATACATATCTTTCCTTTTTCAACTTCATCCCTTATGTAGTTGAATCTCCATTCAATGTGCCGAGTCTTTTGATGAGCACGAGGTTCCTTGATTTGAGCAATCGCACCCTCGTTGTCACAAAAGATCTCTAGGGGATCCTGAATGGAGGGGACTACCCCTAGATCGGCTATGAATTTCTTCAGCCATGCAGCTTCCTGTGCTGCCATTGAAGCGGCGACGTATTCAGACTCTGTAGTGGACAACGCTACGACTTCTTGCTTTGAGCTTTTCCAAGAAATAGCTCCGCCATTCAGAATAAAGATGTACCCTGATTGAGATCGTGAATCATCTCGATCGGTTTGGAAACTCGCGTCTGTGTAACCTTTTACTACGAGTTCCTCTTCACCAGACCCGTAGATCAAGAACATATCCTTGGTCCTCCTTAGGTACTTCAGAATGTTCTTGACAGCCATCCAATGACTATCACCAGGATTTTGCTGGTATCTACTTGTCATGCTTAAAGCGCATGACACGTCTGGTCTAGTGCATATCATTGCATACATTATGGATCCTATAGCAGATGCATATGGGATTGCCTTCATTTTATTTTGCTCCTCCTTTGAGCTTGGACATTGAGTCGTACTCAATATTGTCCCTCTTTGAATAGGTACACTACCTTTCTTAGAGTTTTCCATCTTGAACCTTTTCAAGATTTTGTCAATGTATGCACTTTGATTCAAACCAATCAGCCGCCTTGATCTATCCCTATAGATCTTTATTCCCAGAATATAGGCAGCTTCACCAAGATCCTTGATGGAAAAACAACTTCCAAGCCAGGTTTTTACACCTTCCAAGGTTGGGATGTCATTTCCAAATAGTAGTATGTCATCAACATACAATACTAGGAAGGTTATTATGCTCCCACTAGCCTTCTTATATACACAAGCCTCATCAGCGTTTTTGATGAAGCCAAATTTCTTTATCTCCTCATCAAAACGGTGATTCCAGCTTCTCGATGCTTGCTTCAATCCATAGATTGATTTCTTTAACTTGCATACTTTATCAGGATGTTTTGGATCGACAAAACCTTCAGGCTGAACCATATAGACATCTTCCTCAAGATACCCATTTAGGAATGCGGTTTTGACATCCATTTGCCAAATCTCATAATCATAATGAGCTGCTATGGCAAACAATATCCTTATAGACTTAAGCATTGCAACAGGTGAGAAGGTTTCATTATAATCAACCCCTTGAGTTTGAGTGAAACCCTTTGCTACAAGTCTAGCTTTGTAAGTATCCAAGTTTCCATGCATATCGGTTTTCTTCTTGAAAACCCACTTACTTCCAACTACTTTGGAATTAAGAGGTGGTACGACAAGTTCCCAAACTTGATTATCATACATGGATTGCATCTCAACGTTCATGGCTTCAAGCCATTTGTCACAATCCAAATTGGACACTGCATCATGATATGTGGTTGGTTCATCTGAATCTATCACGTAGCATCCATCCATGAAAAATCCGTATCTTTCAGGTGGATTACTAGTTCTACCACTTCTGCGAACGTTTTGTGTGTATTGATCAACCGCTTGATCATTCTCAACATCCTCATGTTGAGTGCTAGTTTCAACCAAACGTGCATCGGGCTGTGAATCTTGATCCTCCTCAAGATCCACTGTTCTACTGCTAGTTCCTTCCATAAGGAACTTTGTTTCTAAGAACTCGCCCTTTCTGGCAACAAATACCTTTTGTTCCAGTGGATCATAGAAATAATATCCCATAGAATCTCTAGGATATCCAACAAAGATACACTTGGTGGATCGGACATCTAATTTGTTTGGGGTGGGAGTCTTAACATAAGCTTCACAACCCCAGACCCTTAAGTATGATAGGGATGGAACTCTTCCATGCCATATCTCAAAAGGTGTCTTTTCCACCTTTTTGGTTGGGGCCATATTCAAAATACGGGCCGCGGAGAGCAAAGCGAAACCCCAAAATGATAGAGGCAATGTGCTTCTAGCCATCATAGATCGAACCATATCTAATAGGGTTCGATTCCTCCTCTCAGACACACCATTATGTTGTGGTGTTCCAGGTGGAGTGAGTTGTGAGATAATCCCACAACTCCTAAGATGATCTTGAAAAACATCACTTAGGTATTCACCGCCTCTATCGGTACGGAGAACTTTAATTGATTTGTTGAGTTGATTTTCTACTTCATTCTTGAAGATTTTGAACATTTCAAAAGCTTCATCCTTGTGCCTTAATAAGTACACATGCCCATAGCGACTATGATCGTCGGTAAAGGTAATGAAGTATCTCTCACCATTCCTAGTTATTGGCTTAAAAGGACCACATACATCCGAATGTATGATGCCTAATAAATCTTTTGCCCTTTCGTTAGTTCCACTAAAGGGTGCCTTAGTCATTTTTCCTTGTAAACAAGATTCACATACATCAAATGAATCACATTCATTTGTTTTTAAAAGACCATTCTTTTGAAGCGTTTGTATACGTTTCTTGTTTATATGACCAAGACGGCAATGCCAAAGGTAGGTATCACTCAAATCTAATTTGAGTCTTTTGGTGGTTGCTTGGTATATAGAGCTATCATATGTTGCGTTTTCATGAACTAATTCATAAATACCATTACAAGGTATAGCCTTAAAATAAAATACATGATTTAAAGAAACATGAATATCATTGTCAACAAACTTGAAATCATAATCATATTGTCTTAAACGGGAAACAGAAATTATGTTCCTAGTCAAGCTAGGAGCATATAATACATCATTTAAAATAACTTCCAAACCACTTGGAAGCTTCAAAATGTAGTCTCCTTGGGCTTCCACATGAACCTTTGCACCATTGCCCATGAAGAGACTTATTTCCCCTTTAGCATAATGCTCACTTCTTCTGAACCCCTGCAACAAATTACAAATGTGAGTTCCACATCCGGTATCTAATACCCATGTGTTAGAAGAAATAACATTTAGCTCAACATGTATCATGTAAATCATACCTGAGGTTTGCCCCGCATCCCTCTTTTCTCTCAACTCTTTGAGATAGACTGGACAATTTCTCATCCAATGCCCTATCTCACCACATTTGAAGCATGGGTCGTTGACGGCAACCTTTTGCTTCTTCTCCTTAGGCTTTGGAGGTTGCGCCCTAACAGCCTTCTTCCCCTTTCCCCAAACTTGCCCCTTTCCTTTGGCACCAGTCGCCTTAGGAGGGGGTAGAGTCTTTCTCTTTTTCCCACCTTCATTTATGGTGAGAACGGGTAAAACTCTCTTACCCATTCCCGCCTCAGCTGATTTGAGCATAGAATGAAGTTCATTTATGCTCTTGTCCCATCCGTTCATGTTATAGTTCATGACGAATGCCTCAAACCTTTTAGTTAGGCCATTAAGGATCAAATCCGTGGCCAACTCTTTTGAGACGGGACAGTTCAGCCTTTCAAGGCGGTCGATGTGGCTTTTCATCTTAAGAACATAAGATGAAACTGATTGGGATTCCTCCATCCGACATGCATTAAGCGCTTGAACCGTTTCGTAGCGCTCCACTCTAGCTTGTTGCTGGAACGTTTCCCGCAACTGAGTGATCATGTCATAAGCTGCATGGAGCTCATACTCCTTTTGGAGTTCGGGTGTCATACTTGCTAACATTAGGCAAGAGACTTGGACGGAGTCTTCCACATATCTAACCCAATCATTATATGCTTCCACATCTTCCTCGTTTGGTTCATCGGGGATGGGGTCATCAAGGATGTAGGCCCGCTTTTCTTGTTTGAGAACAATTCTCAAGTTGCGGTACCAATCCATGAAATTGTTAGGTGTTAGACGATCCCTTTGAAGGATCGCCCTTAGGGATTGGTTGTTTTGGTTTGGTACATCATTATTAGCGTTGTTGTTGTCGGCCATCTACAAGATTTTACAAAGTTCTATTAGTAATCGTTGATATAATTATATTTCATTTATTAATACCCTTTATGTCTCATAGACCATTAATAAATAAAATTTTAGAATCCAACGTTATATTTAAATATTGGTTAGGTGACCTTTATCCCATTATTTAAATAAACAAGGTAGTCATAAATGACAATTACAACCTATTGTAACTTCTAGTGGTATGGGATCGTTTGAACATATCATGTTTATAACGGCATGTTTATCCCATCAACACCTTTTATAAAAATATTTAGGTGATCCATTCAATATATTTTACAAATCAAGTCGTCCTACTTACATACACGTGTGAGTTTACTATATAAGTGGTTAGGTGACCTTTATCCCACAAACATGGTATTCTCACCTCAAGTTACAAGTTCCCTCAAAGTGGTTAGGTGACCTTTATCCCACTAAGAGTTAGCAAGTAACCTAAGTGTTGTGTAAAAGGATGGTGTTTAACTTGTTTTTCAAAAGGGATTTATAATTTGACAATTCTTGTTTAGAAAAGTCTATGTACCATATGATTGTATGCATTCAACCATATGGTACCCTATTGGTTCTTTTAAATAAAACCCATTTTATTTTGTAAACCATTAATTCCTTTTATAGAACCATTCTACTTATGCTTAATGATTTGAGAACCAATTACTTGTTTATTGTTTGTTTTAGTTGAGGTTTGTTAATCACATCCAAATATTCAAAACAAACATCATCATATGCATTCAACCAAACATAAACAAAACAAGTCATATATGCATAACAAAGCATACTAAGTTGATCACACTTGTTTAGCCAAAACAAGTGTGTCAAATGGTCATGTCCTAAGGGTTATGAATCATGACACATGGTTGACCAAAGGGACTCCCACTTGAAACCACATCTTCAAGCATCCTCTTTGTCTTATCCTTTCTTCAAGTCTTGATCTTGAGCATCCTTTACAAAATATGTATCCTAATACATTTTTCTAGTAAAGATAAACTCCTAATCTATTTATTACAAACCATATGAATAAATAAATTACAAGACTAGACTTGAAACAAAAATAAATTATTACATGCCCAAATGAATATAACATGACAACCAATCATTCAATCCAAATGGTCTAGGCTTTGTTATGCATAATCAACAACAACATATTCAAACATACATGAGAGGTCGATTTTTGGCAGCCCCTTAAACCCATGTTTTTGGCCAACATAAACCAAGAACTAATGGGTTTAGTCCATGCAAACAATTATCTTATAAACTAGAGTTTAAAGATCCTATTATGCATAATATAGCATCTTTGAAACATCAAAAGGGGGCACCAAAACAGTCCCTAAAACCCACGGTTTGGTGCTGTCCAATATGAAAAACAAGGTGTAATTCATGTATGCATATGTATAAGTGGCTCTTGATGCCATTGTTGGGGTTTTAACATGTTTATCAAAGTTTCATACAACTTGTTTATATGAAAAACGCAGCGGAATATATGTTTTAAAACATGTTATCAAATTAATTGTTAAACCATTTTAACAAACAACCCCAACCCATGGATCTTTATACAATGCATACAATAATGAAACATAAGATGGACAAGATTCTACAACCTTTGTAGCTTCCTTAAAACCGAAAATAAGAAGTGAAGATGATGAGATTGTAGCTGAAACTTCAATGGAGAAGCTCTCAAGAGGTTGTACCCCAAGCTTGTACAAACACCCTTTCTTGCTAGGATTGTAACACCAACTTTATACTTCTCTTGAACTCTTGATTTCCAGCCAATAATGCTTAGACTAAGAGCTGAAAAATTCTACACTTTGTCCCTTTGAAAACCCGTAAGAAAACAAAGAGAGAGATGGAGAATAATATCAAAAATTATGCTCTTCTTTTTCCCTTTGATAAACCCGTAAGAAAACAAAGAGAGACATGGAGAAATATCAAAAATTCTGCTCTCCTTTTTCCTTTTGAAAACCGTAAGAGACAAAAGAGAGAGATGGAGAATCTTATCACATTGTTCTTTGTGTGTAAAAGTATTCAAATGCAAAAACATGTTGAGTGGAGTTATGGTTGTATTAAAAACAACACAAGGTTGTTTCCAATACATCATGGGCGGCCAAATAATGCCCCTTTTTGTCTCCCTCCAAAAGTTTTTATAACCTTTAAAAAAAAAAAATAACACTCTTGCAATTTGAGTTTTATAAAATTAAACCATTTTAATTTTATAGATTTTACACACTATTATATGTCATGTTTAACTTGTTTAAGCAATGTAACAAATAATATCTTATGAACAAATTATCTATATGTATAATCTTGTTCATTTATAAAACAATGAATTAGAAAACCCATTTCTAAGTTGGTGTCATAATTTATTTGTATGATCTTATCAACGAATAAATTATCCATTGGTGTTTGTTTAGCTTGTTATTGGGTATGACCCGACTTGGATCATATTACACTAGCCACATCAATTTTAATATGTATCTTGGGCAGATCAATTCTTTCAATAATCTCCTTCTAACTTAACGTGGACGAAATGATTGTTGTTGACATGAACAATCGACACGACATGATGAGGTATGACAGTTTTCGGATCAGCCCATAATGGGAAAAATGTTTGACAACCATTATTGCTTAGTAAATGAAGAATAACCCCAAACTTTTGAGCAACCACTAATCCCGTATACGGCATTATCATCCAATGTTCTTCCGGTGCAGGTTCCACACTTTGCCAATCGATGGTGTGACGTAATTCGTTATACTGTCCGGGGTACAAAGTATCGAAAACTTCTCTGTACTCCAATTCATGTCTGTCCAACTCTTCTAAAAGCTGTGTCCGCACATACATCCACTTATTTTCGTCAAACCCTAAGCCTAAAGCTATTGATCGAAAACCACAATTCCCATCGGGTCGGACATCTCGTATACGTGAAATATACTGATGAAAGATTGACGGAATCCAATTTTTTAACCTGTTTATATTGTTTAATTGGTGATCTCCGACAATCGAAGAAAACTCATTAGTACCCCGTGATACTTTAGATGACGTTGAACGACTACGTTGCATGGCAGGCTTCTGGGGCTTTACAGCTGAACTTGTTCTTCCGGAAATGTGAGACGCAATAAACGAGCTATGTCTCGGCATGTCGCACGTACTTTGTTGAGTGTCGTACTTTTGTTGTTGAACCTTTAACGTTGGACGACCGCGAATATCTGTTTGAACAACAGGCGCTTTTTTGTTATTTTTCCATGGATACACAATTTTTTTTATTTTTTCCACCAAACTAAATTTTACAGCTGCGGGTTGTGTCATTATTTGTTGTTTCACCCGTTCCATTTCTTCTTCAACATCAACTTTTTCATCTACCGTATATGATGGCTTAATGTTATCAAGCTTCGTCCAAAATACGTCAATTGCATCTAATGGAATTTTAGTGCCTGCATTATAAAGTATAAATTAATACATAATTTGTCACTTTAATAGAAAAATGATAATGATGGAGCGACTATTACCAGAATGTTCATATTTTTCCAGCCGACAAGCACAAGGCAAGCCACAACTAGTGAAAAATGACAACCACATGTTGCATTTGCAGAGCGCATCACATGCAATTTAGTGTTTTCGGCAACTAATAAATCAAGAGCTATGTGTGAAACCTTGCCTCTTAAGTAATCAAATAGCGGAAGTTTATGATGATTCATGGTTTTAATTTTGCTTGTCTTAAAGCTTTCTTTTAAATTTACCTCTTGTGCGTTCACCAATTGATCTACAAACTCCACAAGTCTATCCAGTGAGCTATTTGTTGATTTAAGATATCTTTTTAAATTTGCATGTTGACTCTCCACCCTATTTGTTGTGCGTTGGCCAAAATTGCGGTTCAAGTTAGTCCAGGCTGATACAAACATTTCTTTATAACTCTCTAACCAGTTTCTGTTTATATATGACAATACCTCTGAAAATATAATAAAACATAATTAAATTATATATTGAAAATATAATAAAACATAATTAAAATATAATAAAAACTTACTTTCTCGATTCGCTTCAACTAATCGTTCGTAAAGAAGGTTATAGTTATACTCGTAAATCTCCGCCGTGGGAGACTCACACAAACGTGCCCATGCATATTTAAACTTTCTCCAGTCATCTTTTGTAAAACTTGCTTTACAGTGTTTCGCGATATTTTCATCAATATGCCACCTGCATAAATACTTTGAAGCATTCGGAAACACTTTAACACATGCGTTCATTAAAGCGAGATCTCTGTCTGTTATTATGACGCGCGGCTCCATACACTTGCTTAACGTATCTTTCAATCTATTAAGCACCCATTCAAAATTATCTTCCCGTTCTTTGCTAATAAACGCATGAGCAACACAAAATGTCTTGTGTGTGGAGGTCACACCAACAATCTGAACAAACGGAAGCTTGTACATGTTTGTTTTATATGTAGCGTCTATCATCAGCACGTGCGGAATGCACGCCAAGTGTCGTATGATTTAGGATGACAAAAAAATATATCTTCTACGACATTAGTATCGGGATCTTCTCGGGTGTAATAAACATACCTTTTAATAGAAAAAGGAAGGAAAATTGATGTTGTTAAGTGAGGATACAAATACAAGTTAGGCTTCATTTTAATTAAGTCTATTGAAAAAAAACCTCGGGTGTAATAAACGTACCTTTTAATAGATAAAAGGTTTTCTAAGACTTGCATTGGTGTTTCACCGACTTTTCTTTCACTTCTTATCTTATATTGAGCGTTGTATACGTCTCTGGTTATTGATGCGTTATTAGGATTTTGCTTTTTAATAGCTGATAAGATGCTACGAGGCTCCATGTTCTGATCAGTAAGCTGCTCCACCAAATTGTATTCGTTTTGAGAAAACCTTCTTACAAAAGGATGCCCCTCCATATGTTGAGCAGGATCATGGTTATGTTCGTCACTTCGCACCTCTAATTTCCACGAACGACGTTTGTTGTCGTATATCCCTACTAATTTAAAAGGACATCCGATTTTTTGCTACCAGATCGTCTAACTGTTGCTTTACTTTTGTGTTCGCCCGCACGATCACAGATAAGCCATACCTTTACGACCTGACCTTCTTTTTTCTTTGATCTTCGTGTAATAATAACGTAACCATTATCACGTCCTCTATTAACAGCCCAACAGACTAGCTCATCGAGAGATAAAACATTTTGAGATGTTTCAAACGATACTTTTGTCGTTTGTTTTTCATCACTCGAGAGTATATTATATTGTTACGTGTCGTAAGTTGACTCTCGGCAAAACTCAACTTCATCATCGGGAACATACGATTGGTTTAAATCTGGCAGTCCTGTCTCGTAAGCAGATTGAACGTACGCATCATCTTGATTACTATCCACCATGAACGAATATTCATTTGAATATTCATTTGAATATTCACCAAACAAATAGTTACCGTCCCAAAACGACATACCGAACGAATAAAAAGTGTGATATTTTGAGAGAGAAATACGTTTGGGATTTACAGGAATCGAAAGCATATCGAAAGTGTTATCGAAATCGTTGTTATATAGGTGAAAACGAATCTTGGGTCATGTCATATCGAAATAATTTATACGTGGCGTATGGGTCCATACGCCACGTATAGGCTCCTATACGCAGTGTATGGGCCTATACGCTACGTATAGGCTTGCCACGTCTTCCACGTATGGTACCTATACGCTGCGTATATTCGTACATGGTACAAAAACGCTTTATAGTACGTCTGACAACTATACGTAGCGTATGGGTCTATACGCCACGTATAGCCGCCTATACGCTGCGTATGGTTCTATACTCTGCGTATAGTCTTGCCACGTTTGCCCCGTATGAGCCCATACGTTGCTTGTAATCGTACATGGTACAAAAAGTACATCTGACACCACCTATACGTGGCGTATGGAGCCATACGCCACGTATAGTGCAAAAGAATTGGTCGCATGAGCACTATACGTGGTCGCAAGAGCACTGTAGTGGAGGAGCTATACATACAAAAAGTACATCTGACACCCCCTATACGTGGCGTATGGAGCCATACGCCACGTATAGTGCAAAAGAATTGGTCGCATGAGCACTATACGTGGTCGCAAGAGCACTGTAGTGGAGGAGCTATACGCCGCGTATGGGTCTATACGCGGCGTATAGTTTATATATGTATATGTTTTTTTTAATTTTTTGAGTTTTAATATATATATAATTTGAATTAAAATTATTTATGTATGTATGTATGTATGTATGTATGTGTGTATGTCTGTATGTATGTGTGTATGTATGTATTTATGTATGTATGTATGTATGTATGTATGTATGTATGTATGTCTGTATGTATGTATGTATGTATGTATGTATGTCTGTATGTATGTATGTATGTATGTATGTATGTCTGTATGTATGTCTGTATGTATGTATGTATGTCTGTATGTATGTATGTATGTCTGTATGTATGTATGTATGTATGTATGTCTGTATGTCTGTATGTATGTATGTATGTCTGTATGTATGTATGTATGTATGTATGTATGTCTGTATGTATGTATGTATGTATGTATGTATGTATGTATGTATGTATGTATGTATGTCTGTATGTATGTATGTATGTCTGTATGTCTGTATGTATGTATGTATGTATGTATGTATGTATGTATGTATGTATGTCTGTATGTCTGTATGTCTGTATGTATGTATGTATGTATTTGTGTATGTATGTACGTATGTATGTATGTATGTATGTATGTATGTATGTATGTATGTATGTATGTATGTATGTATGTATGTATGTATGTATGTATGTATGTCTGTATGTATGTATGTATGTATGTCTGTATGTCTGTATGTATGTATGTATGTATGTATGTATGTATGTATGTCTGTATGTCTGTATGTCTGTATGTGTGTCTGTATGTATGTCTGTATGTCTGTCTGTATGTATGTACGTATATATTTACAAAGATAAACATAAACTGATAATAAACACATAAAGATAAACATAAACTGATAATATATTTACAAAGTTTTTAAATTACATAACAAAATAAAAATTACAATACAAAACTACGGGGAGTCAGGGTAATCTCGAGGCGGTGGCAACGGCGGAGGATCAGTACCAGAACGCCGCGCAATCTCTGACTGAACCTGCCACTCCATCAGATCCTCAACGCGATCGAGCCGTCGACTCTGCTGCCGTAAGCTCCTAGACATATCCTGCAACAATGTCTCCACACGTGCAGGCAGCCTCACCTCTCTATAAATATGTCGCGGGATCTGAGGCTGAGGAGGCGGCTGATGTGGCTGAGGAGGCGGCTGATCATGTGGCTGCTCGTCGGGTGGTGGCTGATCATGCGGCTGCCCGTGCTGCTGCAGTGGATCGACAATGCCGAGCTGCTGAACTGGTGCCGGCTGCCAGATCTCCCCGGGTCGAAGAGAGAATCGTATGCCAACCGGAAACTGGCGTATAATACGCATGCCGAATAGCGTACGACGATCTAATCTCACCGGCTCGACCGGCGGAGACACGTCACCAAGATGCCGAGGAAGATAACCTAAAGATCGGGCAATCAACGTGATGTACGCGCCGCCGTACACCGCTCCTCGCTCCTGGCGATGATAATACGAAGCAAAATACTCCGCCAAACATCTCGCCAGGTTACACCTGGTCCCCGTAATCAAACAGTATAAGTAAAATAAGTCGGGAATGGTACACCACTCCCGACTCTTGCCACGTCCCGTGATAGACGTGGCGATCATCCGATGCAGATAACGGATGAGAGGATCTCGAATGCCGGTGACCCTGCCCTTAGTCCTCTGAAACGGACCTCCGGCAATCTGAGGCCACCACTCTCTCAATGTGCCCTCCTCCATCTCAGTAATACCCTCAGTGAACAGAGGGGTAACAGTCTCCGGCTCATAATAAAGCCCCGAGACAACTGCAAACTGCTCAATGGACATCTGATGTGCATGTCCACAAAGCGTAAAAGAAATCTCCGATCGCTCATCGTCCTCCACCATCTCATCTGGACGAATATATGTAAATGTGGATAAAAACTCCACTACCAGCTCACGGTGGGACGGTAAGAATGCGATCTCAAAAAGACGTCTCCACGGCGTATCGTCTCCGATAATAGCAGCAAGACGATCGCGCTCTCCCAACTCAGCCATCACCTCCCAATCTACGACCTTTTGATGACCGATCTTCATCCGAATAAATTTTGAGCACTTAGCGTGCTCAACGGAACCGGCATCAAACTGCAGCCAAGGATGCTCGGCAATATGGTCAACAACGTCAGCCTCAATCTCAGAATCGGAAGACATATCTGCACAGGTGAACAAATAGGTCAAAAACAACGTATACGTATCTATATATATATATACACATATACATATATATATGTATATGTATATGTATATGTATATGTATACGTATACGTATACGTATACGTATACGTATACGTATACGTATACGTATACGTATACGTATACGTATACGTATACGTATACGTATACGTATACGTATACGTATACGTATACGTATACGTATACGTATACGTATACGTATACGTATACGTATACGTATACGTATACGTATACGTATACGTATACGTATACGTATACGTATACGTATACGTATACGTATACGTATACGTATACGTATACGTATACGTATACGTATACGTATACGTATACGTATACGTATACCTATACGTATACCTATACGTATACCTATACGTATATGTATATGTATATGTATATGTATATGTATATGTATATGTATATGTATATGTATATGTATATGTATATGTATATGTATATGTATATGTATATGTATACACATATACATATACATGTTATATGTATATATGTACATATACATATATGTATATGTATATGTGTATATACATATATATGTATATGTATATGTATATGTATATGTATATGTATATGTATATGTATATGTATATGTATATGTATATGTATATGTATATGTATATGTATATGCGTATATACATATATATGTATTTGTATATATATATTTACCCTATACGCCGCGTATAGGGCTATACGCCGCGTATAGGGTAGCAGTGTATGGGTCACAGGGCAACGTATAGGTCGAATCCGACCCTATACGCCGCGTATAGGACTATACGCGGCGTATAGGGGACCCGCGTATGGCCCACAAGTCGCGTATTGCAACACCCTATACGCCGCGTATATATCTATACGCCGCGTATAGGGTACACACCGATGTGTCTTCGTCCCCAACCAAAGAACTATACGCTGCGTATAGCCCTATACGCGGGGCTGTACCAGCGTATAGTTCTTTATTCCAGTTTTTAAATCACGCATTTTGGGGCATAAAACACTACTTTAACGTTTAAATCAATGAACGATTAACATAATAATGATGTATGAACAATAATACGTACCTGGATGTTGAAAAATCGAAGATCAATACGTGTAGTATAGTGCTATACGAGAGTGTTTTTTTTTTTGAAGTGTGTGTAAAAAATGAGAAAATTTAAAAGATATAATGTACCGAGGATCTATACGCCGCGTATGGGCCCATACGCGGCGTATAGCTTATATTCTTTTTTAAATCGACACCGACCTATACGTGGCGTATAGTATGGGCCTATACGCCCCGTATAGGTGAACTGATGTGACGTCGGTTGTCAGTCGCATTAATGGTCGTACCCTATACGCCGGGCATGGACCGCGTATGGACCCATACGCGGCGTATAAGGGGGTGTCGATTTAAGATTTTGGGTGTGCCATTATTAGCACCCAAATAAAATCGAAAGACCAAAATTGATGATGTTTAGGTTTAGGGCATCAATCGGTGGGCTGAAAGGATCGTGATGGACATTGCTCTGTTCTCTCCATCTTCACTCTTTCATGACGATGATGCCACATCCACAGGTCATCTCTCTCTCTCTCTTTCTCTCAAATTCAACTGCAATGCTTTATGATGATGATGATGATTAATTACTCTTCTTGTTGCTGCTTGCAGATGAGGAAACAGCAGACAACTCTCAGTCCTATGTTGAGAGAACACACCAGTTTCCTCGAATGGTCAGTTCTAATTCATCCAAATTCCTGTTTCAAGTTGTTTGCTAAGTGGGTATTACTTCATTTTTGCAGATTTTGCTAACTCTTAAAAGTTGAGTTTTTTTTTTTTTAAATCAAATTTGGCATTCTGTAATCTATGCTTATGTTTTAAAGGATCTTTGTAAGACTTTTGTATTAATTCCACTAATTAGAGGTGCGTATTTGTTTCTGAATGAAATACATATTTCAGACCAATATATAGCACGTGAACTGTGTGTTGAAAGAATCATGGCAAGATTTTTATTAAAGATCATTATTAATTTGAAATTTCTTATGAAGAATAGATGTTCAACTCCTTGTTTAAACTGGTTAAACATAATTATGTAAGACTAATTTCGGGAGCATGATAACCTTTGATGCAAATTCACAAGAAACCTATTGAAGAAAATTGTAGTAGGTTTGATTTATCAATTTTGAGAAAGGGATTTGGGTTTTTGTTTCGGTACATGAGTGTCGAGGTTCTATATGAGAGCATCTTCTTCCTCTCCAGACCCTGTTGTATGAGTGAGATATTTGCTATGTATGTTTGTTTGTTTGTTTAAGCATACGAGGACATTAGGAAGTTTGATGTTGGAATCTATTAGTTTGTCTTGATGGAATGAAATAAATTCAAATTCTACTACCTATGACTATCACAAGTTTAGAAACCATATATGTTTTTTTCCTTCACTTAGTAATCCATTAAATATATATTTCATTGTAGGAGTTGGTCATTCGAGAGTTTTTCTTTCACCAGATGAACGCCAATCTACTATGGCCCGGAACATTTGCATTTGTAGAATGGTTAGTTCAAAACAGGTCAAAAATAGAAGGACGCAACATCATTGAGTTGGGCAGGCAAGTTCAGTTGGTTATACCTCAATATTGCAGTTGCGTTTTTATGTAAGGAATTTGTGTTGTTGATATAATTTTTTAAGTGTTGACAGTGGAACGGGTGCGTTGGCTATCTATTTGAAGAAGTTGTATCAGGTAGACATTACAACTTCAGACTATGATGATCAAGAGATTGAAGATAACATTGCTCATAATTGCAGGGTTAATGGAGTAACTCCTGTGCTTCCTCATATCAAACGTTAGTTCTCTTGTCCACTTATACATTAATCAATGGGTTTTATATGGATCTCTTTAACTTCTATGTCAATTGTACAGTTGGTGAATGAGTCGGGTGAGTTAGATTGGATAATAAATCAATATTGGCATTGGGTCAAATGAAAACTTTTTCTTCTAATCAGATCAAATAAGGTAGCGACTAAAGGGTTGAGTTGACCTCTTCTGATGGGTTGTCCATTGTTACTCTTTGTTCTTCATTTCATCTTCTGCTTTCTCACTAACAATGAGCATATGGCATGAACACATGTGATAGGAGTAGACCCGAACAACATTGGTACAAGAGCAACATTCAAAAGTAGGATAGATCTATGGTTCATTTTGGATACAAATTCACCACCAAAACAAACGATAGGGCTGCGACATCCAACCGAAGATACAAATACATCAATCTGGCTTAGAAATTGTGTCTAAGATCACCGCTCAATTTGCCAAGATTGAACTAGCAAAGATAAATTAATTTAACTCTAAAACTCAAGAGATAAACTAGTAAAACTCATTTTCATCAACATAAACTCACTCTCTCCCATTGATAAACATAGTTGATACATTTATAGAAAGGAAAGGGATGTGCTTTGATCCACGATCTGAACGCAAACAACATAATCACTCCTAATGTACTACCGACGAAACTAAAAGTACGAGTAAAAAAAAACATAGATAACAAATGCAATAATTATAAAAAAAAATCACAAATGATATCAAAAGCAAACATGGAACGTGGGGGTCTGCATGGAAAAGTTGGGTTTCAAGTGATTGGGTTGTGGATTATGCATGGAGTCTGTTCAAACCAAGCTGACCCATACCCGACCTAGTTTTGTCGATCCGCTTGGTCCAACGGCTAGTGTGTTTGAATCCAATGTTGCTTGGCTATCAACATGTATAGCATAAAACAACTAAAGTTGCAAAATTAGTTCTGAACATGTCAGAGTTGATTTTCACAATAACAGTTAAAGTGTATTGCATCACAAAGATAACATCATATAACGAAAATAATGGTTTGATTGTAGAGAAAGACTACACGCTCACCTAATTAAAAGAAGATTAATTTGTCAAACATTTCATGCTAAAGAATTCAAACAATTCAGTAAAAATCTTGGATTTAAGAGTACCATTCTGTGAACTTTAAGATTAGATTGTGGGCAGGTTTTGCTTGTAGAAAATGTTCATTATTTACCAAATAGTTATAGTTCAATTGCTCAATATAACAAAAGTAACGAAGTGACTAGTGTAAAATGGAATTCATTGGGTACAACTTTGCTACAAACTATTCAAGCGTTTTTTGGTGTGAATGTTACATGAACCAAGAGAAAGCAATGCTTAGCAATTGCTAGTCAACTCTGGTCATATTACATCAGAGCTGAAACTGTAATTGACTAACATCCCAGTTACTGAATTGATACCATGGTTTCTCATTGTCTATTCATATGGCTGATTACTTATTGGTGTGTGGTACTTTGATGTCCCAGACTCCCAGTTTTCATATGATAATTTGTATATAAACCCATTACATCTCAGTAATTACTTTAGTGGGTCGAATGGGACTCAAGTTAGAGATGGCAATTGACCTATTTACTTAAGAGAATTAAACGGGTTAAATACAAACAATAACTAATATGGGGTCCCAACGGTTGAAAAGCCATGTAAAGTATATTTTTAATGCATTCATCTCCTAGATCATCTTGTTCAAAGATTTAAATTTACGCGTGAAGTACTATTGTTTTTGTAATCATATTTAGCTCAATAGATATTAAAGATCTCAAGAAAAAGAGAAAAAGTTTGTGGGCCAATCCAACCTCGTTTATATCGAATCTTACCAGAAATGACACATTTTAACTCAACCTGTTGTGACCCATTACCTGATCAACCTATCATGCCACCTCCACTGGATTTTTTATGCATGTTAAAGTGATGTTGTATCTTCTTTTGTTCTTAACCAGATTCATGGGGTGATCCCTTCCCAAATCCTCATCCAGAATGGGACCTCATTATTGCTAGTGACATCTTACTATGTAAGCCCTTGTCCTTCCGTCTCATTTCCATTTCTGCATACGAGGCATAATATCAGAATAAAAATTTTCTAAATTAACCAGCTAAAATTAAAATTTAGGACATTGTTTTAGCATAACTCTTAATCATTTTCTTGTTTTGAAACTAAGATCACACCCTCTCTTTTTATTCACATACGTAATGAGATGTGCCCTTCCATGGGGATATGTTTATATGCCACTTACGGTGTTGGTTCTGCAATGCTTGTATATTATGTTAAGTTACAGCATTTCATTCTTTTGTTGTTGATTGTTGATATACTGCAAAAAATGATTAATCTGCAAATTCTTTTGTTCTCCGATTAAGCTTTATTGTTTTTTTATTTTGAATAGTCAACTTTTTTAACAATTCCACTCGTTACAAAAAACAATATTCTTTTTCGTAAAAATGCAAACATCGCTTCCATCTGTAAGTATATAAACACATTTCAACAGATTTTGAAATTCCAACAAAAGTGGCATTGTACATTTCTGGTGCCTTTTTCTTTCATTTATTTTCTTTTATCCAGAATTACTTGTTTTTGCAAATTATGTTATTGTCTAATAAGTGATGGCTTGAAGATCTAAACACAGTGTTTCTTTTACACTTGCTATATATTTTTATAATCCCCAACAACTCTTGAATCTATATACTGCTTCAATTTGTTGGAAAACGTGGTTGTGATCAAACACGTATCCCCCTCTTCTTCTTTCCATATCACTTTCAGCTGCTGTTAAGGTGTTTGGCATCCACTTTTTGGTTTTTAACAGATGTGAAACAATATCCAAACTTAATAAAGACTCTCTGTTTCCTCCTAAACTCTTACAAGCCACGAAAAACTGCTACAACTCCTCAGGCTCAGGGTAAATGTCTATGTTGTAAATCATTATTCATGTTTTAATTTGTGAAACTAGAGGTGGAAAACCTGATAACAGGTCAAATCGTGCGGATTTTGGTGCCTGTCAAAACAGGTCGGATGGTATTTTCCCTGAACATCTATCTACTAATTATTTATAAATAAAAAGGGTGTCAAATCGCAAAATGGGCAAGTTGGATAACGTGTTTGTGTTGAAACAGTTCGTTTTTAATATGAGTTGAAAGGTCGTTTTTAATATGAGCTGAAAGGGACTGAGTTGGGTCGGTTAATCTGCAAGCAATCTTTTGTTCATTTTTTTTTAAAAAAATTATCGTGTTAATATGAGTTGGATAACAATATTATTACAATGACAATCATAATCTTTGAATCATATTGCTTTAAGAGGTTGTATACATTAAAAGCAGAATTTGGGTGACCTCTAACATGTTTGACCAGCCTCCTTCCAGCTATTCTTTCTATTTAAACCATTTGACCTGCAAATATAAACACAACCAAACTTGACCCATTTCTAACTAAACGGGTTAAAATTGCCACCTCTAGTCATACGTGAATCCAGAAATATATTAATGTGCGAATGTTTTTATTTGTATTTTTCAGATGGTCTTTCAGAACTGGCCCGACCAGCTTTCTTGATGAGTTGGAGACGCAGAATTGGGAAAGAAGACGAGTCGTCGTTCTTCACAGGGTGCGAAAGTGATGGTCTTCAAGTACAACATCTGGGTTCCCGGTGTACTGTATCACGCCTGCCGAACCTTCTAATCAGTAATAATTTAGGACTTTAAGATATGACCGTGGGTCATGAAACTTTAAAGGGCAAAACTAGTAGGATTGTTTACCTACCAGTTTGATGATTTTACATTAGACCATGAGCTAGACCATTGGTTGCGGTTTTTAATCTTTGTAAACTAAATTAAAAGTATGAAAAATTGAAACTGAACCCAACCGTTATATGGTTTGTTTTCACTATTACGGCTTATAGCTTGCAATAGGGGTGTTCAAAAATATCCGAATCCGAAACCGAATCCGAAATATCCGAAAATCCGAAATTCGGATATCCGAAATTTCGGATATCCGAAAATTCGGATATCCGAACTTCGGATATCCGAAATTTCGGATTCGGATTCGGATAGTGATTTTGAGAATTTTCGGATATTTCGGATATCCGAAATATCCGAAATATCCGAAATATCCGAAATATCCATATAAAAATTTAAAAATATTAAATATTAATTAAATATTTTAGATATTTTCGGATATTTTGGATATTTTAACAAAAACTTTGGATATATAAAAAAATTTCAATAAAAATTTATTATATTTTTATAAAATTTATTAAAAATATAAATTTTTTTTGAATTTCGGATATCCGAACGGATATCCGAATCCGAATCCGAAATTTCGGATATCCGAATTTCGGATATCCGAAATTTCGGATTCGGATTCGGATAGTGAAATCCACTATCCGAAATTTTCGGATATCCGAAATTCGGATATCCGAATTTCGGATATCCGAAAATGAACACCCCTAGCTTGCAACACCTTCAAAGCAATTACCTTTTGGGTTAGACCCAAAACTTTCAAGATTCTGTAACATGGTAACATTTTAATTGGCATGGAATTATTTTATGAAAAAAAATAATTTTAACTAAAGGAGAAAATAATGTTACATAGGAAGAACAATACATTATCATTTACTCTAATAAAAAGGTAACTATAAAGTACACGTTGTAGTATATATTTTTTATCATCAAAATTTTTACGCTTATCTTTCCTATAAAATAATACATTAATTATTAATAATATTATTTAACTCGTTTTAAATTAAAAGTAATCTTTTATAAATTAAGGAAGGATTTTTTATTAATATTACTTTAAAGAAACAAATTTTTATAAAATAATATTTTCTCTATTACATCAACTTTTTAAAAATATGAAATATTTAAAATTTGACATTTATAATAAGTAAGTTTTATATAACAAAAATAATTAATACTGGGAGTTATAATAAGAAAAATTTTAAAACTAATACATTTTTTATAATATTTATAACTATGAAATACTTAAAAAGTTGACATTGTATTATTACTTATAATAATTAATTATACATAATTTCAATCATATATATATATATATATATACATATATATATATATATATTAAAATATCGTTTTATAACTAATACATTTTTTTATAATATTTAATAATTTATTTATTCAATATGTAATACATGAGTTTACTAAAGCTAGTAATAATATATTATTGCTGTTATATTATTAGAATTAATTAGAATTAAAGGAATAATTAAGTTAAAAATATTTTTAATTTTACCATAAAACCGAAGCTATAATCTCAAATTGACCACACCTTTCATTTCCCATACACCAATGCGTTGGAGATTTTATCATGTTTGGGATAGCTTATTTTATTTGAAAAGAACTTTTGATGATTTATTCACTTATGATTTTTTAAAAGGAGTTTTTAACAAAAAGTTTTGGGATTATCTTATAAACTAGAAAATTGTTTAAGAGGAGGCACTAGTCGTAAATCAACTGGTTTAATATAAGTCACCCTATGACTTTCAAAGTGGAGGTCATGGGTTGAAGTCTTACTAGGTGCAATATGCTCCAAGTGGACCAAATGTTTTATTACAGTGAGCCTTTGAGTGGTGGGTTTCATTTGGAATGATGGGCGAGCCGGATCACTAGCGCTGTCTGTTTTCGTGGGCGTGGGTGACCTTTCGCCAATGGGTTTACCCGGGTGACCGTGCTTAAAAATTATTCATTGGTCGTTCAAAAAAAACCCAGAAAATTGTAAAATGACCAAAATAGACATAATTTTATATATTAATGAGAGTTAATAGAATGTAGTAGAGGGTATAATAAGAATTTGAATAAAAAAGAGTTTTTAAAAGTTAATAAGTCATATCTCCTTACTTTTCAAAAACTTTCTTTCATCCTATACAAAAAATAATTTAAAAAGAACTTTTAATATTACTAAATGTTTTTTAACTTATTAACTTCTTAAAATTTAATATGTTAAAAGTTGCTTGAAAACAAGCAATCCAAATACTCATTTTGTGTACAACATTACTATGCAACTCCTTTGGTACATCGTCTATTGATTCATCTTTTGTTTTAAATGAAAGCTTAGACGTTTAATATTATAATAAGTTTTCATTCTAAAGTATGAATTCGAATTACAATATCTTTGGATATAAATTAGTTCGAAAATGAGTCGAGACTCTTGTAGTTTATACTTTATCATGCCGAGTACATTAATGACAGCGGCAGATAAAAACAACTAGTTAATTTAATAGTTAGATTTGGTTTAATTACACATAAACCATAGCATAAACTACTTTTGCTAGATTTAAATATGGTTTACCTTAAGGAGTCTTTGTTTCTTACCAGCGGGTTACTATATATCCAAATGACTAATTTAATAGTTACCAAGTAAATAATTTAATAGTTAGATCGTTTGATTTGTTTTAAATAGCAAACCTACACTAACTCTGTGAGATTCGGTTTGATGCTGGATGTTTTTTATTTTGAGTGGTTTAGAGGAAAGTCACCAATTTTAAAAAGTAGAAATGGTAAATGTCTGTAAAGCCGAATCAACGCTAACAGTTTGACCGATTTAAATGGAAACATGGACATATATATTAACAAGGTTTACTATATGTTTGATACTATGTTTAACTTGTTAAATAAATTTTGCGTCTTTTTACCACTATAGTATATGGTTTTATAATCAACTTATTATTAGTACTAGGGTTATATGACCTTTTTATGATGTTTTGGTGTAAATCGAAAGTGGATATACGCATGTGAAGAAAGTCTAGTGTTTAGCATTCCAAAAACCATAATAAAAATAAAAATCTATAAATAATCAGTTTATAATTGTTATCCACTACTACTTACACATGTTTATGCAATTAATCAATCATGATCATTTCATATCCACATGGAAGTATTTAACCAAAAACGTGAAGTTGATTTAATAAATGTTATCTGTTAATAGTTACAAATGTTTATGCAATTAATCATTGTGTTGCATCATGATCAATTCATATCCCACATGGAAGCATTTTACCCAAAACGTGAAGTTGATTTAGTCACAACGCTTTGATTAAGATCGATTTTGCTATTTTCATGAAGAAAATCAAACAATAATTTATATGAAAACTGCATTTTGAGGTGATATTTGATCCCCCGGTTTTAAATTGGGTAACTTTCTATTATTTTTATTTTGATCCAAGATCGTTTTATAAAATTATATAAACTAATAAACATCCAAGATAAATGATGTTTGTCCTTTTATCAATTGGTGAGAATGTGACTCATTTGGTGTGTACGTTTAATGGTGTTAGAAGTAGATAATAGAAAAGCATTAGGTGTCAAAAAAACTAATATCAACTATATGGAAAATGTATTTGTTAATGAGATGTTCTTGTTGGTTTATTGGTTGAACCAATATTAAAAACCTAAGTAATAATTCATTTAAGAGTAAATTATGCTTTTGGTCCTCGTGGTTTGGTGGTTATAACTATTTTCATTCAATAGTTTAAAAACACCCGATTTAACCACTATGGTTTAAGATTTGTTACAATTAAGTCCGGAACATTAACACCCATCCATTTTTTCTGTTAAATAGATTAAAAAGACTAATATACTTGTTAGGCCTCTATTGTTACTTTAATATACATATATAAAAAACTAAAATTATCTATAAATCATTCTCTCTCTCTACCATCTCTTTCTACTTACCCTTCTTCACCCTTCCCCAAACCCCCACCACTACTTGCACTTCCAGCCACCACCATCATCCACTCATTTTCATCTTTAAGCGCCAGCACCACCATTATCCTTGCTACGGCGCTGCCGCCACCACCATTGCCCCTGCTGTGGCGTTGCCGCCACCAACGACCATCACCACCCTTCTACAATCTCAACCAACTCCTCCATCCCTCCCCCTACCGCCTCCACCACCACCTGCATGACCACTATTCTAGTGCAGGTCAAGTTCAGAAAGTATAGCCTCCATCATGCACCACCATCACACCCATTTGAACACCTAACAACAAACCCTAATCATGTGTACCAACCGTGTCTAATTAGGGCCTAGATCTAATAGCCCTGCTGGAGATCCAGATGTTTAATCGGATTATGGAGTTCGATGGAGCATATCTAAATGTGGAGTTAATGGTAGCAGACCCGTCGGTGGGTGTCAGGTGAAATAAGGGACTAAGGGAACGAGTGAGTGCGAAGGTTTCTGGTGTGAGGGTCCGATCTTGGTTAAGAAAATGTGTGGGTTACGGTGGTTGTGTGGTGGTGGTGGTGATGGATGATGGGTTGGTTTCAGATATAAGAGTATAGAGATAGAAAAATGGGTGTAGAGACGTGAATGATATATATACATACATATATATGTATGTATGTATATATAATGTATGATTGGGTTCATATGCAAACCCTAATAAATTGTAAGAACCCTTTAACCTTGATGGACCTATCACATTACGACAGATCAACAAAATCAAATAGCATCTTATAGGGTTATTTTCGTCATTTCACCACCCCTTCATTTAATGCATGGATTACTTTGCGATTTTTTGGATGTACTATGTCCCTGCCTTCAAGACACCCTACTTTTTATCCATATGCTTTTTGTACCTCATCTTGTACTTTCCCACCAACTTCCTTTTCACTTCATCATTTCCTAAAGCATTTCATTTTATATTTACTATCTCCATCATTTTATATCTTCAAACACTTCTTCCCTTCATCATAAAGTATTCCCGACTGCTACAAGTATATCTTCTAAATTGTGTATTTTGAGAAGAATTCTCCTCATTCATGGGTGGCAGTGATGTTCATTGTGCTACCCCTTTACAAGTGGTGGATGTTGTAGATGAAGGTTCCTAAGAGGATGTTGTAGATGAAGTCTCCCATGAGGTGATGTTGTTGATGGAAACTCTCCTTTTTGATATATTGGTTATGATCGGCGTGGTTAGTTTTTTCATAATTATAGTATATTATTTTTCTTCTCTAATTTTTGTACAATTTAAATGTTATAATAGGTTTTTTATTTGGAAAACCATCCTCTTTTAATCGTTTCCTTTTTGTTATTGTAGTTAGTCACCCATTTTTTTATACTGTAATCATCTTTATTAAGCTTAAGACAACCTATAACAACAGGTTATCCGGTCCAAATTCACCTATTTTTTAAAACATAACCAAGTTTTATTCTGGTTTACACTATGTTGCTCACCCAACAAGGCACACTTTTATATTTAACAGTTTCATATTTAACCAAGTTTTATTTTTTTCTTAGTTTCTTTTCTTTACATTTTTTTTTGTAATTTTCATGTACCTTTTTCTCGTTTTTAATGTTTTACTAAGCTTTCCACACACTTACATAACCTGTAACAAGATGGTTACACTTTGTTACAATGTACTAAGATATTACTTGATGGTTACACTATGTTACACTGTAATAAGATATTCACAGACCTTTTAAAAGTTGTATATTTTAAGATGTAAATCAATAAAGTTTCATTTTTATCACAGGAAGTCACTGTAGTAAGATATTCCAGGCTCCAAATGACAGCAAGTATTGGGTTCCTGAGGTTTTCATTGATCAAAAGCCTTTTGTTGGTGCTGTTTTTACTTCATGGCAGTAGGAGTTGAACATGTACCAGCGCTATGTAGAGTTATATGGGTTTGTTATACGTGTGGGAGGTTTTAAGAGATGGAATGGTATTATTACTCGTCATACATTGTTAAAGGGAAGAGTTTTGATACCACTGAACCTTCCACCCTTTGTCCCACTTGTGGTTGTGCGTTTAAAGTAACTGATTGTAAGGCTCTCATTCGTTTGAAGATCATCAAGGGCTCTGAACATTATGTGTTGTATGAATTTTCTGAGAAACACAACCATGATCTTATATCATCTGATAATATGGCTTTGACTCGCACCGATCGACATTTGGATTTTCAAGATATAAAGTTTATACACACTATGAGTTTACACCAAGTTGGTCCTACTGTTGCACATCGTTTACATTCTGCCTTAAAAGGATGCCACCATAACATGCAAGGTACCAAAGCAGCATACAAGAATGTTAGCCGTGACATAAAGATGTTTATCGGCGACCGAGACATGTTGTTTGTAGTTAGTAAGCTGGATCAGTTTGCTAATAACCACCGTAAATTTTCCTATGGCATTCACCATGTGCGTGGTGAAGATAAGGCTATATTTTGGCTGATGAAATATCTCAAATCAACTATCAGTCATTCGGCGATGTTATTGCATTTGATGCGACATATTCCACAAACAAGTACATATACTTAGTTACATGTCACATAGACTAGTGTATTTATTTTTTTTACTTTGGTATGTTTGTACCAATGCTTTGGTTTTTGATCATTTTCTACACGTAGGTACAACATGATATTTGTGCCTTTTACTGCTGTAGATCATCACAAAAAATGTGTAACTTTTGCAGTCGGTTTGTTGTCTGATGAAACTATGGAGTCTTACAAGTGGCTTCTCTATTGTTTTCTAAGAACTCACAAGACTCATCCATCTTTAGTTTTAACTGATTAGGATCCCGCCATAAAGGTTGCTATTTTATCGGTTTTTGTGAAATCTCACCACCGTTTGTGTATGTGGCACATCATGAAGAAATTACCATCCAAGAAATACTATTTATGTACTAATTTTTTTATTGATATCTAACCTTGTGTTAGTGTATTAGCATATCATGTACTCAAATAGCCATTACTACATCAATCGTTCTATTATAATCTGGTTTAGTAATTAAGTTTAGAGTAAATTTCAGTTTTGTTTCCTGTGGTTTAACCATTTTAACTATTTCAGTCCAAAAAAGAATCTTTGATCATATCATGCCCTGTGGTTTTATTTTTGAAACGGTTTTGGTCCCTAACAATAACTCTGTTAGCTTTCTTGGTTAAATCTAAGGGTATTTTGGTCCTTTTACACCTAAAATCAAATTAATAAAATAAAATAAATTATAATAAAATAAAAACCATACTTCTTCATCTTCTCCAAGTGTGGCCCAATTTTCACCATCAAAAGAAATGCCACAAAGGCCTCAGCAAACACAAGAAAAGACAACAACTATATCATCTTTACCAAATCTTTAAACTTTACTCAATTGGGTCTTTGAATATGTCACACAACAGTAGATTGATGAACACCTAGTTCAAAAGATACCTCCAATCGGATGATGAAATAGGGTTTTGGTAAAACCCATATGGAATTGGATGATGAATTAGGGTTTCTGAGATCTAAAGAAAATGGAATCTGAGTGGGGTTTTGGGTGTTGGTGAGATGATCTGCAGGTGGGATTTGGGTATTATAGAGAGAAAGAGCAGGGGTTGAAAATGGGAAATCAATTGTAAAGAAAGTGTGGGGATTGTGTTGAGATTGAAGTGTGAATAAAGGGTATGATGCATCTGTATAGGGAAGTGTATCAAGAATGTAGTTGTGGTTGTGGGCCACATTAGTATTCAAGAAAGATCTCACCACCACCATTAATGGCAATAATCCCTCTGGCGACGGCATTGATTTATTATTTCAAGAAACCACCACCAGCACCACCATGATGACGCCAGAAACAATCGTGTTGACCACCGCGACGACCACAAGGATGGTCTAAGCAAGAATCTTAACCACCACCAGGATGGTGAAAGTAAGCACCTTGACCACCATCTTCATCTTCATCTTCATCTGCATCAACCTAGCATCGGAGGTGAGTGGAGCAGGCGGTGGATGGCAATTGGTTGATGTGGTTGGCAAGGGTTTGGGTGTGGATGGTGGCGGTGGAGATGTGATGATAGAAGTAGGAAGAAGGAAGAAGATAAATGTGGTTACATTTGACTTTAGGTTTTTTAAAATGACCAAACTACCCTTAGATTTAACCAAGAAAACTAACAGAGTTAGTGTGTGGGACCAAAACCGTTACAAAAATGAAACCACAGGGCATGATATGATCAAAGATTCCTTTTTGGACTGAAATAGTTAAAATGGTTAAACCACAGGGACCAAAACCGAAATTTACTCTTAAGTTTAATACACTATAGTAATTATAAGTAGCCCGTTGTAAGCTGATGTAATCTGATGTAAAACATAGAAATTAAGTGTAATCTGATGCAAATTTTATAATGTTAACATTTTTTATGTAAGTAATTGTAATTTAAAATGTTATTTTACCTATTTACATGTATGCCCTGATGTAGTTTACAGTATGGAAAATGTATTTTAACTGTATTTTAACTTCCTACACGTATATGTCATCATGTAAGTTTATGTAGTTAGCTGTAGTTGTATTTTTTTTTGTTAATGTTTATAATTTTATTATCGATGATTAATTTTACTTACTGTTATGAATATGTTATTATAATCAATGTCTGGTTGTTCTATTATGATTATGGCCTTGTTTATACTGTCATCAATCGTTCCATTATAGTCTGGTTTAGTAATTAAGTTTAATACACTATCGCATTTATAAGTAGGCCATTTTAAGCTGATGTAATCTGATGTAAAACATAGAAATTAAGTGTAATCTGATGCGAATTTTGTAATGTTAACATTTTTTATGTAAGTAATTGTAATTTAAATATTATTTCACCTATTTACATGTATGCCCTGATGTAGTTTACAGTATGAAAAATGTCTTTTAACTGTATTTTAACTTCCTACATGAATATGTCATCATGTAAGTTTATGTAGTTAGCTGTAGTTGTATTTTTTTCTTTGTTTTTGTTAATGCTTATAATTTTATTATTGATGATTAATTTTACTTATTGTTATGAATATGTTATTATAATCAATGTCTGGTTCTTATATTATGATTATGGTCTTGTTTATAATAATTTTTCATACTATAAAATATTTAACAAACTAAAAGGTAATATGATTTTCTAAACTGTTGAGATTGTTTAATTTTACAGATTAGCTCTAACATTTATGACAACTCTAATAACCGTTCCTTGATTCATAAGTTAGTATGGAATGTTTACATAACACCTGATATATTTGAGGAGCGTTGGCATAATCTACTCAACTCTTTTAGTTTGTCTGAGAATGTGCGGTTGAACGACATGTTTGCTATTAGACATATGCGGGTTCAAGCGTATTTTAGAGAAATCCCAATGTGTTGTCTCATGAAAACCACCTCCAGATGCGAGAGCTCTAATGCCTCTTTTAAGGTTACTTCAAGTCCTGCGAACACGCTTGTTCAATTTTTCATGGCCTTCTACACTGCTATAGATAATCAGTGTTACAACCAGCATAGTGTTGTCTATGTAAGCAGTACCAGCCGACTACAACAACGAACTGGTTTGCCAATCGAACAACACGCTGAATGTTTTTACACGCAAACCCTATTCAAGGAGTTCAAAAATAGATATACAAGGGTTTTATGTCTTGTTTTATAACTAATGTTGATGTTAAGGATTAAACCAATGTCTTCACAATATCTCACATGGATAAGAGGACTGATTTTGTAAACGATTACTACGTAAGCAAATTAAAGCATAATTTGTTACATTACTGTAGTTTGTGCAACATACTTTATTTTTTAATTTTTTGAAAGTAATTTTGTTTTTATTTTTTAGGTTTCTCATCACTTGGTTACCAAGTCATATGAGTGTTTGTGTATGGATTTTACCCGTATTGGCTACCTCTGCAGGCGCGTATTTTGTGTCTTTCGTTTAAACAAAGTAAATGACATCCCAAATGCTTATATATCTCATTGTTGGTTTCGAGATAGTCTCCCCACTCAAGTTTTAGTATACAGAATAGGCTTACCGCTGACACCAGTGAGCAAGCTGTTTTAAGGAATGATATTCTGGAATGCGTGAATGATTGTGTTGATCAACTAAGGGACAACATTGCTGTCTTATTAGGATTAGCTAGCAAGTTAAAGAAAATCAAAGAAGAGATTCTGACCCATAAAACAACAGAAAGCATATCTAAAAGAAGAATCAAAGTTATTAAGACGCTGGTTGGTGTTGACGATGTAGCTAAAATTAATTTAACGACCCCTCAAGGTATTCGCAACAAGGGTTGCGACACCATGATTCTAGGAAATGCACTAAGAAGAGCATGAAGGCTATTAAGAAGAGCATGGAGATAAAATTGTGAAACATATGTAAGGAGTATACGTACTATGATTCTAGGAATTGCACTAAGAAGGCTAAGGCCAGTCCCGCCGACCCTCCCTAATAGTTTGGTCAATTTAGTTTTTTTTTGTTATCATTTTTTGGTGGGTAACGTATCTGCACTACTAGTTTATTTGTTTTGTTTACCACTTTTTTAGTGGGTAATGTATTGTCAGACGACTTATCATCACCACTTACCAGTGGCTAATGTTTGTACAAAGATTTATTATGTTCTATCATTTTGTTTCTTATCCATATATTTTTTGGTTACCTTTTTTGAAATAGGATAATGTGTATACATATCGTGTATGAAACAACTATGATTTGCTAACAATGTTAGATGCATCTTTTCACGTGTGATGTTTTGTTGCTAACCATGTATTTAATTTTTAACAGCTAAAATTTTCATTTTAAAGTACACTACATTAAGTTACACAAGTATGTGTAAGTATAAAAACCTTACAACAACTTACACCAGCGTCAATCCCACAGTATTTAACTAATTTGCATCCATCCACACCTTTTTTTAACTATATTATAGTGATAAGAAGTTTTGTCTATTTTCACTATAGTTTAGTTAAATTTTTTGTTAGATTATGTGTAACACCCTTCCTCTCATACCACCAATATTGTCCGCTTTGTCCACAAGAAGCTCACGGATTTGCTTTTGGTTGCCCAGGTGAAAACTTCCAAGGGAGGTCACCCATCACTAGATTGCTGCCACCTGAGCATTCTTAACTGTGGAGTTCTCCTCTCATCCATAGCCAATACGCCCAAAAAGTGTTGATGATATTAGAGACTAGACATTTCTTATGAACCAGGAATCTCTCCCATCCACAGCCGATGTGGGATTTATGTAGAATGTCATAATCACCCCCCCTTTGGACGAGAAGTCACCATCCTTGTAACACCCGTATTTTCTTTTTTAAAGAAATAAAAGGATAAAAGAGAAAAAAAAGAAAAAAATGAAAGTCAACCTAAAGTTAAGGGGTTAAAAGTGCCTAAAGGACAAAGAGAATAAAAGTTGGTGAATAAAGGGGTATGGCCGCCCATTTTGTCCTGTCAAAACACTCTCATTCGGTTTTTAGAGAGAGAAACAGCAGAGACTTCGGTTTTTAGAGAGAGAGAGAAGAAGAATTCGAATTCAAGGTAAGAATTAGTGTTTTTTAAGTTGTGTTTTGGCTAAGAAACCGAAAGTATGTGTTCTTATGTGTGTGTTTATGTGTTCGGGTGTGTTTATTGGGTTTTATAGGTGTTGAACTTGTAGCAAATGGGTTTTTGAAGAAGTCATACCCGAGAGACTGCTAAGGTGAGTTCTAGACCCCGGTTTTTACTTGTTTTAAACTCTTTTGGGGTTGGAAATGTATTAAACGATTTTTACTATGTTTATCTATTAACACCCGTATGTATTTGGCATGTTTGATGATGTTTATGTGTAGTTCATGCTTAGAAGGACCTTGGTAAGCTTAGAACAATTAGGCTTGATGTTTGGGTTTGGAAATATCATAGTAATAAGTTGGACAGAAGGTTGATGAGCCTACATAAGGCTCTTACGCCCAGAATTTGCCTTAGAAATGTTCTAAGTAGGGTCATGAGTCCAAATAGTTCTCATGTGCCCAAACAGTACCTAATACGCCTAAGACTCATGAGCCTCAACAGTGCTCATGTGTCTGAAAATGACTTAGAAAAGTTAAGTCTAAGGTGATGTGCTCAAACAGGGCTCTTACGCCTGAAAATAGGCTTAAAAGCCTAAGAAAAATAGGCTTAAAAGCCTAAGTGTGAGATGATATACCTAAACAGTATCCTTGTGAGCCTGAACAGTGGTCATATGCCTAGAAAAGTTAGCCGGACGGCTAAGTGTAGGGTCATGAGCCCCAACAGTGCTCATGCGCCCGAATAGCTTATACGCCCAAGGTGAAAAATGTTAAGTGTAGGCTGGTACGCCTACATAGTGATGAAAAGTCTGAACAGGGCTCATGCGCCCAAATAGTCCTCATGCGCCCAAACACTTAGAAATTTTTACAGAATTTTCTGGGAGTCTGTGCTTTAGGGTTTTGACCGAGGTTGACTAAGAGCTTATTAATGATGATGTTCCATGCATGATATGGTTAATTATGATTGTTTCTTATTATCGTTATTGCTACTATTATTATTATTACTTATAGTATGTGACTTTACGTGGTATGTTATTATCGTAACGTAAAGTATATCATAATAATAAAGTGAAAGAGCAATAAAACAAAGAACAGAAATATTAATAAAATGTTAATAAGTCTTGCAAGCACATAGGAGGGACACGACCGTGTTGTCTTTAGCTCAACTGTGTTGCGGGTTAGCTACCCTTTATGCACACAGGGTCAATCAATTGAGATTGGCAGGACCTTTGTAGCTTGCCCTGGGTGATTGGGTCGGCCTTGTACACAGTACACATAGCCCTTTCGACGGATACAGTTGACCCTTCGGGGAATATAGTTGACCCTTTCGAGGGATACAGTTGACCCTTCGGGGAATATAGTTGACCCTTTCGAGGGATACAGTTGACCCTTTCGAGGGATATAGGTGGCCCATCACCCGTTTTCCATCGCGCACATAGTTGGGGCATTGCGCACTGGTCCACATAGACAGTGGAACATAAACTTAAAAAGTTTACAGACAAGGAATACAGTACAGAGAACGAACAATATTTGTTCATACAGTTAATGCGTGCTCGCATATACAGTACAGAGTTGTATTTACAGAAAAGAGTATTTTTATATACAACGTACAGAAAGTATTTTATTATGTATAAAACTAGAGCTCACTCAGCAACGCTGACTTTTATACATTTTCAGTTGGCAGGTAAATATTACTAAGGATGGCACGAGGGTGAAGCTACTTGGCAAGACAAGGCTGACATCCATCCGCATTTTGATTCTATTGTTGTTTTGTAATGCAATTGAACAACCCTTTTTTTAACTCATGAACAACCTTGTATTGCTTAACAATAGTAGTTAAAAGTAAATGAATAGTTTTATTACATGAAATTCTGTTGTGTATATTATGAAATGAATATTAATAGGCAACTATGATGCAATGAATGAACAACTGTGAGGTGCCCGGGATCGGGGCCTTACAAGTTGGTATCAGAGCCAAAGTTTAAGTGAAACGGGTAAATTTTCAAATAAACCATAACTTAAACTGAAAATGGGACAGAAAGAGGGATGTCAGCCCGAGTAGCTACGTGCTATCAGGTATTTCTTTTCTTAAAGTTAACCAGAATTATGTGCGTGTGCTATTTGACTTATGTGATCTTAGTAGATTTAGATACTAATGTAGCCAGGATAGGAAATGCTTAGGGTGTGAAAAGTAAAGTAAGTGGCTAATCACAACTGGCCACTGTAATTAGAGACTTACTATACTTGACATAAACTGAGCCATTACCTTGAATGACTGCATTAGTGTTTGAATCTTATAGCGCTTAGGAAATGGCTGGAAAGAAACCTTCCAAGGCTTCTAGAGGTAGGGGTCGACCACGTACGACCAGGAGTAGTGCCAAGGCTCCTGAGACGGCCCATGAGAACCCTGAGGTTCATGACCGAAGTGAAGAAAATGAGAATGCCATACTGAATGCCTCAGCTCGGGAGGCGATTGCTGACGAGGTGCACCAGGTCATGCAGACAGTCTTACCGTCTGTAGTGACTGAAGTTATCCGAGCGGTGAGAAACGAGGAGAGAAAGGAGAAGGAGGTCAGGAGAGGGTCGACTGAGAAGGAGAACAGGGGAGAGGAGAAACAACCTGAACCTAAAACAGTGTTGTCCGATGAAGAGGATGAGGATGTGGTAGGGGTGACGACCAAGGGATGCAGCTATGGAGCATTCCAGAGGTGCAAGCCCCCGACTTTCGATGGCAATGGCGATGCTGCTGCCGCTCACCGCTGGGTGAGGGAGATGGAGGCAGTGCTAGAGATCAGTAAGTGTCGCGAAGATCAAAAGGTGAAGTTCACAACTCACTCTTTTACCAACTCGGCATTATGTTGGTGGGACAATATTGTCCAAGCTGAGGGTACTAGAGCCATCGGGAAGATGCGATGGAAGGAGCTGAAACAACTAGTGATGGAGGAGTTCTGTCCTTATAGGGAACTCGACAGGATAGAGAGGGAGTTCCTGCAACTTGAGGCGGGGACCATGACCCACCAACAGTACACCACCAAATTTAATGAGATGGTGAGACTGGTGCCGGATTAGGTGACGCCGGTGTCTTGAAAGATTAACCGGTACATTCAGGGACTGCCAGCTGACATTCGCAGGCACTTAATCGCTGCTAGACCAAGCACCTTTAGGTCGGCAGTGGATCTGGCTGGGAGGCTCTACAATGAAAGGGAAGTGACGGTGGTGGAAGTGAAGAAAGTCGGTGGTGGTGACCAGAGTTGGAATGGAAAGAGGTTTGGGCGTGGTGGTTTCACCCCGAACAACAAGAAGATGAGAATGGATGACCGTAGGGTGGGGTCATCTAGCTCGGGGTCAAAGAAATGTGGCAAATATGGAAGGGAGCATCCTGGTGAGTGTAGGATGGGACTGAACGTATGCTTCAGGTGTGGCCAGCCTGGCCATATCGCTAGAGACTGTAAGAAGCCGAGGGCGGAGAGCTCTGGAGCGGGGAATAAGAAGCCGGAAGAAGGAGGGCCGAGGGCAAGTGCTAGAGCTTACACCATGACCCGGGAAGAAGCCAGAGTGGATCCCGATATCGTGTCAGGTATGTTTCTAGTTAATCAAACTTGTGCCTCTGTATTATTTGATTCCGATGCTAGTAGGATTTTTATTTCTACTACCTTTTGTGCTAAGTTGTCTGTTAGCAGTAGGGGTATTAGCGAGCCTTTCGATGTAGAAACTGCTATCGGTAAGTCCACTAGAATTATTGATGTGGTAGAGGACTGTGCCACAGAATTAGAAGGTCATAGGTTCGCTGCTAGGTTACATGTGATGCCTCTAGGTGGATTTGATGTGGTACTAGGGATGGATTGGTTGGCAACCTATGAAGCGAATATCGTATGTCGTAAGAAGGAGATTAGACTGACAGCGCCTGACGGAAGTCCGGTGACGATATACGGCGATCGGGTTACGACGATTCCGAAAGTGATTTCGATGGCGGTGGCAGGAAAGTGCCTAAGGCGTGGATGTAGCGCTTATTTAGCCTACGTGAAAGACGTGGACACGTCAACACCCCAATTGTCCGATGTACCGGTGGTGTGTGACTTTACCGATGTATTTCCAGAGGACCTATCAGGTGTGCCACCGGATCGCGAAATCGAATTTCAAATTGACTTGATACCTGGTGCCCAACCTGTCGCTAAGGCACCGTATTGATTAGCTCCGACTGAGATGAATGAGATAATGAAGCAACTACAAGAATTGCTCGATAAGGGTTTCATCAGACCGAGTATCTCTCCTTGGGGTGCTCCGGTCTTGTTCGTGAAAAAGAAGGACGGTAGCATGAGAATGTGTATCGACTACCGTGAGTTGAATAAGTTTACGATAAAGAATCGGTATCCGTTACCGAGAATTGACGACTTGTTTGATCAGCTCCAAGGTGCCAGTTGGTTCTCGAGGATAGATCTTCGATCTGGCTACCATCAATTGCAAGTAAAGGAAAAGGACATTCCTAAAACAACTTTTCGTACGCGTTATGGACACTATGAGTTTCTCGTTATGTCCTTTGGTTTAACCAACACGCCAGCTGCTTTTATGGATTTGATGAATCGAGTGTGTCGGCCAATGTTAGATAAATTAATGATTGTGTTCATCGATGATATCCTGATTTATTCAAGGAGCGAAGAAGAGCATGCCGCTCACATTCGGGAGGTGTTGGAAACATTGAGAAGGGAGAAACTGTATGCTACGTTCTCCAAGGGTGCCTTCTGGCTAAGCGAGGTGCAATTTCTGGGTCACATGGTAAATGCTGAGGGAATCATAGTAGACCCAGTAAAGGTTGAGGCTGTGATGCAATGGAAATCACCAAAGACGCCATCCGAAATTCGTAGCTTCTTGGGATTGGCGGGCTACTACAGGAGATTTATTCAAGACTTCTCCAAGATAGCCTCACCTTTGACCAAGTTGACTCGCAAAGACGTGAAGTTCGTGTGGGGTCGAGAACAGGAGGATGCCTTTGAGGAGTTGAAGACGAGACTAACACAAGCTCCTGTCTTGACACTGCCCGAGGGAAATGACGACTTAGTGGTCTATTCGGATGCATCTTATTCTGGGCTAGGTTGTGTGTTGATGCAATGTGGAAGGGTAATAGCTTATGCATCTCGACAACTAAAAACCCACGAAGTCAACTATCCCACGCACGATCTAGAATTAGCCGCGGTGGTTTTCGCATTGAAGACTTGGCGGCACTATCTATACGGGACGAAGTGCACCATCTTCACAGACCACAAAAGCTTGAAGTACTTCTTTGAGCAGAAAGATCTAAACATGAGATAGAGGCGATGGTTGGAGCTCATAAACGATTACGATTGCGAAATACATTACCATCCGGGCAAGGCCAACGTGGTGGCAGATGCCCTTATCCGAAAGGAGAGACCCGAGCCGATTCGGGTGAAGGCTTATCAGTTAATCATGACCTCCGACGTGATGACACATGTTAAGGAGTTTCAAGACGAGGCTTTGAAAGAAGATCGTCTTAACTCCGAAAGGATGAGAGGTCTAGTTACGGAATTGGGTGAGAACACTCTTGGTGTTAAGACCTGATTCGGGCGAATATGGATTCCTCGATACGGGGATCTACGTGGAAAGATTATGGACAAGGCCTATAAGACTCGATACTCCATTCATGCTGGTGCTACCAAGATGTATCACGATATAAAGAAAGATTACTGGTGGCCGGGCATGAAACGCGACGTGGCGGAGTACGTGAGTAAGTGCCTTACTTGCCTACAAGTGAAGGCGGAACATCAGAAACCATACGGGAAGATCCAACCATTGGACATACCCAAATGGAAGTGGGAGCACATCACCATGGACTTCATTACTAAGCTGCCTCGCACGTCGAGGGGATGTGATACTATCTGGGTGATTGTCGACTGACTAACAAAGAGCGCCCACTTCCTACCGATCCGCGAGACGTATTCATCTAAAAGATTGGTGGATCTGTTCATCAAGGAAATTGTAGCTCGTCATGGCATGCCAGTGTCTATCGTGTTGGATCGTGACACCCGGTTTACGTCGAAATTTTGGAGAAGATTCCATGATGCATTGGGAACGAGGCTACACATAAGTACAGCCTATCATCCTCAGACAGATGGTCAGTCTGAGAGGACGATACAGACGCTCGAGGATATGCTTCGAGCATGCGTGATCGTTTTTGGAGGAAGTTGGGATGATAACTTACCGCTAGCAGAATTCTCGTACAACAACAGTTATCATGCCAGTATTGGCTTGCCGCCCTACGAGATGCTATACGGTAGGAGATGTAGGACGCCCGTGTGTTGGGGAGACATTGGGCAGAAGGAGTTAGGAGGTGTTGAGGTGATCGAAGCTACGACTGAGAAATTGGAAAAGATCAAAGCCTTCATGAAGGCGGCGAAAGATAGACAAAAGTCGTATGCTGACAAGAGACGAAGACCAATAGAGTTCAAGGTTGGTGACCGGTTATGTTGAAGGTCTCACCTTGGAAAGGGATTATTCGATTCAGAAAACGAGGTAAGCTAAGCCCAAGATATATAGGACCTTTCCGAATCATCGCACGAGTAGGAGAGGTAGCCTATCGACTTGAACTGCCGGATGAGTTAAGTGGAATTCATCCTACATTCCATGTATCTCATCTGAGAAAGTGCTTAGCTGATGAAGATATGATTATTCCACTGGAGGATATTGAAACAGACGAACGGCTCAATTACGTAGAGCAACCAGTGGCAATCATAGATCGTAAAGAAAAGAAGTTAAGGAATAAAGTGGTTCCCCTTGTGCGTGTACAGTGGGAGCACATGAAGGGATTTGAGCCTACGTGGGAGACTGAAGAGGAGACGAGACAACATTACCCACATCTGTTTGAGGAATAACAGGTTTCGGGGACGAAACCTATATAAGGGGTGTGGACTTGTAACACCCGTATTTTCTTTTTAAATAAATAAAAGGATAAAAGAGAAAGAAAAAGGAAAAAAAATGAAAGTCAACCTAAAGTTAAGGGGTTAAAAGTGCCAAAAGGACAAAGAGAATAAAAGTTGGTGAATAAAGGGGTATGGCCGCCCATTTTGGCCTATCAAAACACTCTCATTCGGTTTTTAGAGAGAGAAACAGTAGAGACTTCGGATTTTAGAGAGAGAAAGAAGAAGAATTCGAATTCAAGGTAGGAATTAGTGTTTTTAAGTTGTGTTTTGGCTAAGAAACCGAAAGTATGTGTTCTTATATGTGTGTTTATGTGTTCGGGTGTGTTTATTGGGTTTTATAGGTGTTGAACTTGTAACAAACGGGTTTTTGAAGAAGTCATACCCGAGAGACTGCTAAGGTGAGTTCTAGACCCCGGCTTTTACTTGTTATAAACTCTTTTGGGGCTGGAAATGTATTAAACAATTTTTACTATGTTTATCTATTAACACCCGTATGTATTTTGGCATGTTTGATGATGTTTATGTGTAGTTCATGCTTAGAAGGACCTTGGTAAGCTTAGAACAATTAGGCTTGATGTTTGCGTTTGGAAATATCATAGTAATAAGTTGGACAGAAGGTTGATGAGCCTACATAAGGCTCTTACGCCCAGAATTTGCCTTAGAAATGTTCTAAGTAGGGTCATGAGTCCAAATAGTTCTCATGTACCCAAACAGTACCTAATATGCCTAAGACTCATGAGCCTCAACAGTGCTCATGTGTCTGAAAATGACTTAGAAAAGTTAAGTCTAAGGTGATGTGCTCAAACAGGGCTCTTACGCCAGAAAAATAGGCTTAAAAGCCTAAGTGTGAGATGATATACCTAAACAGTATCCTTGTGAGCCTGAATAGTGGTCATATGCCTAGAAAAGTTAGCCGGACGACTAAGTGTAGGGTCATGAGCCCCAACAGTGCTCATGCGCCCGAATAGCTTATTCGCCCAAGGTGAAAAATGTTAAGTATAGGCTGGTACGCCTGCATAGTGATGAAAAGTCTGAACAGGGCTCATGCGCCCAAATAGTCCTCATGCGCCCAAACAGTTAGAAATTTTTACAGAATTTTCTGGGAGTCTGTGCTTTAGGGTTTTGACCGAGGTTGACTAAGAGCTTATTAATGATGATGTTCCATGCATGATATGGTTAATTATGATTGTTCCTTATTATAGTTATTGCTACTATTATTATTATTACTTATAGTATGTGACTTTACGTGGTATGTTATTATCGTAACGTAAAGTATATCGTAATAATAAAGTGAAAGAGCAATAAAACAAAGAAGAGGAACATTAATAAAGTGTTAATAAGTCTTGCAAGCACATAGGAGGGACATGACCGTGTTATCGTTAGCTCAACTGTGTTGCGGGTTAGCTACCCTTTATGCACACAGGGTCAATCAATTGAGATTGGCAGGACCTTTGTAGCGTGCCCTGGGTGATTGGGTCGGCCTTGTACACAGTACACATAGCCCTTTCGACGGATACAGTTGACCCTTCGGGGAATATAGTTGACCCTTTCGAGGGATACAGTTGACCCTTCGGGGAATATAGTTGACCCTTTCGAGGGATACAGTTGACCCTTTCGAGGGATATAGATGGCCCATCACCCGTTTTCCATCGCGCACATAGTTGGGGCATTGCGCACTGGTCCACATAGACAGTGGAACATAAAGTTAAAAAGTTTACAGACAAGGCATACAGTACAGAGAACGAACAATATTTGTTCATACAGTTAATGCGTGCTTGCATATACAGTATAGAGTTGTATTTACAGAAAAGAGTATTTTTATATACAACGTATAGAAAGTATTTTATTATGTATAAAACTGGAGCTCACTCAGCAACGCTGCCTTTTATACATTTTCAGTTCGCAGGTAAATATTGCTGAGGATGGCACGAGGGTGAAGCTACTTGGCAAGACAAGGCTGACATCCATCCGCATTTTGATTCCATTGTTGTTTTGTAATGCAATTGAACAACCCTTTTTTTTAACTCATGAGCAACTTTGTATTGCATAACAACAGTAGTTAAAAGTAAATGAATATTTTTATTACATGAAATTCCGCTGTGTATATTATGAAATGAATATTAATAGGTAACTATGATGCAATGAATGACCAACTGTGAGGTGCCCGGGATCGGGGCCTTACAATCCTCAGTGAGGTATGTCCCACATCCCGAACGGCACAGGAGTGGCTCTGATACCATTATGTCACACCCTCAAAATCCGCGTGTGGGGTTTTACCGCAAGGCGTGTGACAAACCAGTATCCCAGTCATTAGTTACTTAAAATGACACTATATGCAACCTTTTAAACAAATCAGAGTTCAAAACTATTAAACGTTTGTTGAAGCGTTTTGTAAATAATTTAAATCTCAAAGTACTAAAATGTAAATTGCGCAAAAACAAGTGCCCAAACAAATGTATTTAAATATATTGTATTCAAAATCGAAATAGTGTTTGAAATAAGCATGCTTCTTGTTTGTGCTCCTATGGGCAGCTGCTAGATAAGACCTGCAAAAAGCTTACTAAAGTGTCAACACGAAGGTTGGTGAGTTCAAGAGTTTGTTATCATCATAAACAGTAGTGTTAGTCAAAATATAATATAAACAAGTGTATTGAAATAGATTGAAAGTCAAATTTCATTAGTAATTAAACAATAGTGATTTCACGATCGAAGCTGACTATGTTTGTTTGTTTGCCTCCCGTCACGACATACCAGGTCGTGACGCTGTTAGTAGTTCAGGACAATATTGCACCAGTTAACTGTCGGTCACACGGGTGGGGCTTGTCAGACCCAGTAGTACTACCCAAGATTTCCCGTTAAATTTCTTAATTAACGATCCGAACGTGTGAGGGCTTTCTGTGGTATAACATACTATGTTCTTACTATACACATGTTATGACAGTAAAGCGTTTATAAAAGTGTATACTTTCTCCCCCAAAAAAAGAGGTAAATAAAAATTGGACATTGAACTCACCTGGTAATCCTAAGAGACAGTAAATACTAGCACAGTGTGTGAGTAGGGACAACCCGTCACAGGTTACCTAAATCACGTAAGTTTGTAAGTATACTAAACCATAACAGTCAAAGAGAACCTAAGTGACTTATGAAGGAAAGACAATTGACCAAGTTTACTTGTTTGACCCGTTGGTGACATATTAGTTTAATTTCCATTTAATCAAGTGTAATAGTTCATCATACATGGTTATCATACAAGATGTTCACATGTGTCACTACCTCAACCATTTGTTGTACCCAGATCATCATACAACTAGATTATCATACAAGTTGGTTATTGTGAATCCAAGGATCTCAATTCAGGAATTACCAGTATTAAAATAAATCAATTTAATGATCGTGGAATTATCACTAATTGACGTTTAATTGGTTAATGATTAATGATGAACACAACCACAGAAACACAATAAATGCGAAATCAATAATTATTCAAAAGTATTTCATTAACTATAAGTAATGATTACAAAAGAACAATAACGAATGACTATGAACAACGAATTCTGTGAATCGAATAATGTTTGATGTGACGGCGGTTAGGGTTGCACAATGATGTAACTCTTGACAGCCGTAATATTGATTGATTGTGTTCTCCGAGATGTGAAACCTAGGACTCATATTTATAGATGGTTTGAGTCGGCTTAGGAAACACCGAATCTCTTGGGATTTGTTATTGATTGTTGTTGACTTGTTTGACTTCTTGGTATTTGCAATCGCACAAGTATAATGTTCTTCCGCTGAAGCTTTGTCGTCCGCAGAACTTTTGTTCTTCCGTAGATGATTTGCTCTTCCGTAGGAGTGTTGTTCTTCCGTAGGAAATCCTCCCGTAGGAGACTTCACTTCATGGTACTTGATCATCCGCAGGAACATTCACTTGGTCATTTGATCTTGTAAGAGACATATCTACGGATCAACAATAATGTTCATCCATAGATGTTTCTTACACTTGGTCAATTTCAGGAAACAATCCAAGTATATTGTTTCTCCTGTCAAGACACAAATCAACACACATATATAAAGGGGTTAACCTATAGATTCAATACACACACACACACACACACATATATATATATATATATATATTGACTATTACAAGTGTTAATTACAAGACTTGATACAAGTACTAAGCCTATACAAAAATGATCTAGTCCTATACAATCTAGATCCAACAATACTCCCCCTTAGGCTTAGCTCCTTGTAATTAGTCCTTCAAAACTGCAAGCTCCTTGACTCTTGCTATCATTTTATTGTAGAAGTAAGATACAGCAGTCTTCTGATCATTGTACTTGTACTTGATCTTCATCTTGCTGATCTTCTTCAACGTGTCATAACTCAGTCCTAAAACATCTTCTTCCGTAGTGAGTGTTTCCACTACACTATCATTATGTACAATTTCCAATTCATCTTCTTCTGAGATTCTGAGCTCAGACACTTCAGCTATTGTTGTGCCTTTTAGTAGCCCAGCCTCATGCTTCCTTCTCTTGTGTGCCTTTGCATGCAGTTTATCTATAACTTGTATCATGTGCATGTACAGGCAGAGATCATTCTGAGCTTTTTCATCTGTCAGCTTTGGGAAGGATTTGTCATGAAGGTATGATGTGTAGCTAGGATGCAACATCTTTATCTCTATTGGATCAAAGATCCTGATCTTGTCAGCCTTCTTCCCATCAGCATTTCTCAGCAATACCATCTCTTTAGTCTTTTCAACATATCCCCATTCTGTGATAGGATAAGTGAATTGATTTCCTTTTATGCTTTTGATGGTATCTGAGTTTTTATCACATCCAACTCTCTTTAGCATGTCTTCATCTACAAGGGATGAAACTTCAGCTGTTCTTCTGTTCTTACTTAGTTTGATTCTATTGTGCTCCTTATCATCTTTCTTTGCTTGTGTCAGCACATCATCAATGAATCTGGTCTTCATACCATTTACAGCTCCAGAGAAGTCTCTCCCCCTGAGATGGATTGGATAGTTGGATATTGGGATGCTTTGCAAATCCCTGATATCTTGCTCCGGAAGGCTAAGCAGAACTTCCACATCATGGAAGTATTGAATCCTTCCAGATGTCCTCTTTATTACTGCACAATCCCAGTCTGGATCATATTTCCAGGCCATAATCCTGTGTTCTTCCATAGAACTGGGAGTTGTGATATGATCATACAGCTCTATGAGAGTTGATTTCTTCTCTGTAATCTCTCGAACAGTTGTTCCCAGAGGCCATAATTTTCCGGGGATCACTGCCCTTGGCTCTCTGATCAGTGTTTCTTTTTCCTTGTGCTGATCTTTTGGTTCAACTGTTATTGGATCAGCAGCAAGTTTACTTTGTTGTTCTTTTGGATGTGGAGCAGTGGTTCTGAACTTGACACCAGTTTCTAATTCCACCTTCATCACATGCTCCATCATCCTCCGCAATTCTCCAGTGGTTCTGCCTTTAAGCTCATGCGGTTTGTAGTTGTGGTCCTGTAACCAGCAAGTCATATTGTACTTGGTAAGTTTGGCTGTGTCACAGTGGCCCAGATCCTTTTTAATCTTCTCCAATGACTGAAATACAGTAAAGGCTTCATAATCACAGTTTGGGATTATGAACCTTGCAAACTCAAACTCTTTCAGTGCATTCTTCATTTCAGATGTGTTCATCCTCTCAACCATGTCATATGGAAAACCATGGTTGATGAGGGTCATAAACATGCTAGAATCAGGCCTCTCTTCCATGATGTCTGCTGTTGTTAGAAGATCATTGGCCTTTCCTCCCTTTTCACCAGTGGGGGACTCCATTCTTGTCAGCTCCTCCCACTCTTTCTCACTATCATCATCATCTCCGGATGATACCTTCACAGTAGACACATCTACTGAAGGAGTAGGTTCAGGAGATGGAAGTTTTTGTCTTTTGGTGAGCTTTCATCTTCAGGTTTCTTTTGGATTGCTCCAAAGTATTTTCTTTTCCGGGTGTATGGAATCAGTTGCTTAGAAGCTTCAGCTGACTGATTTGATTGAGCAACACTTGGGGCCTCTTTGTTTTCAGAGCAGATATCTTCTTTTTCAGCTCTTCTATTTCTACGTCTTTCTGTTTGATCAGTTTAGCTTTATCATTTTGCTCAGTTTTTAAAGATGCCTCCAACTCTTGTTCTCTTTGCAACAATGCATCAATCACTTCATTGTTGCTTAGAGCATCCTCTCTCAGCCTTTTCAGGCTTGCATCTCTCTTCATTAACTCTTCATCTTTCTCTTGAATTATACCTTTTAGCTCTTGTATCCTTTGTTTTCGCTTATTTGATTTGAGTACTAACTTGTTGTACTCAGCAACCAAAAAGCTTTTGCTGACAGGAATGTCTTTGTCACTTAAGTCATCTTCATGGTATGCAATGACATCCTCAGTAGATCCTTGTACTTCCCCGAGCTCATCAGCAGTTTGATCATCTTTCAATAAAGTTATGGGCTCAGTATGTGCTGATGACACTTGTTCTTCTGTGTGTGTGGGTAAGAAAGGAACAGTGCTAGATTGAGATAATATCTCAGTGTCTCCTGAGTGTACAGAGTGTACAGACTCAGTTATCTCACAAGGTTCAGTGCTAGCACTTTCCGGTGATGCATGTTTTGGTGATTCTGGTGGTGGTAGTACAGGGGATTGAAAGTTTAGTGGAGAGAAAGGTTGTGTGTGATGTGATGATGAATGAGACTGTGATGGTGATTGTTGTTGGACTGGAGATATTGGTTGAGTGTTTTTGGTGGAAGATTAGGATATCAGTAGAGGTGATTAATGGTGATGAATTGGGGATATCGGTTGGGTGTTGATGCTTGCTGGTGATTGTGATTGTTGAGGGGGTGTTTGGCTAGGTGATTGATGTTGGAGTGGTGGAGTTTGGAGTGGTGAGTGTGATGCTTGTGCAGAATCAGCAGATGACTCTGCTTTATCTGTCCAAGCCAACTCTTGTGGCAGGTCTGCTTGGGCATCCAATACATGTGCGAACATTGGCATGTCCTCACCCTGGTTATTCCCACTGAGTTTGTTCAGCACTGATTTGCCCAAGTGTGCTTGCACAAACACATCACCAACTCTGTCCAACCTTGGAAGTTCTGAGTTGATCACAAGCTGTATAAATCTTGGGAACATGTACATCTTATCATTCTTCTGAAGTTTTACTTGTTCACTTAAACAATTGAAGATGTACTTGGAGTAGTTATAGATTCTACCCTCAAAGATCCCAATAATTCCAGATGATATGTGTCGCGAAAATCTATCGAGCCCCGACTTCCTGTTTGACATGCACTTTAGGTAGGTATGGCATAAGAATCTGTACGGTTTGCACAACCTACCCTTTTTGATCTCCCCTTTCTCGTAATCACCATCGTACCCCATCAGGTTGAATACCTTCTCAATGTATTCATTCTCGAATACATCAGGGTTCCCTATCTCTCTGTCACCCAGTTCCAGACATCTTCATATGGTGCTTTTAGTGATTCGAAGACGCTCATTCAGAATCTCAGCCGCAATCACTTCCTCATCACCTTGTTGTTCAACTCGTGCTATGTTCCAGAAGTCGATTATGTGCGCCTGATGGATCACAGGCTCTGCCGTTAAGGCGTAGAAGAGCCTGGACCACCGAAGATATCTTATGATATCTTGACATCCTTCAGCTGCAGGATCATCAGCATTTAAAAATGCGCACACATTGTGTTCTTTTGCGAATCTGTTTGCCATCTGTAAAGAAAATCGAGTTAGCATACATGCAGTTGAATCATTTTAATGGCAATAACTGATTAACCAGTTCCGTACTGATGTTTAGGACATGATTTACCTTCGCAGTAACGGTAATCGATTACTGGATAATGTTGATAAAGTTTTCCTGGAACGGATTTTTGAAAGTTTGAAAGAGAGGGAAAATGTGCGATTTTCTAGGTTAAAAGTGAAAAAGTGCTCTGTAAAAATGAATTCTAAGAATCAGAAACCTTATTTATAGGCGAACACATTAATTTTTTTTATTAATTATGTTGGGCCCACTCCCATTTATTCCTTTCCGCATACCAAGTTAGAGTGCATTATTTCTTCCGCAGAACATCTGCGGAACCTTAACATCTGCAGATGTCCTAACATCTGCGGAACCTTAACATCTGCGGATGTCTTAACATCTGCGGATGTATAAGTTCAAACAATGCATTTGTTTTGCTGCTGAATCAGAAATCACATAATACTTCTACGGATGAGAGGTATTACTGAGACTTCTGCGGAACTTAAAGTTTTAAAAACTTTAAATGTATGATATCTACTGAGTAGAATCAAATGTTGATGTTTGATGTTGGACATTGTTGACTTTATTTGCATGGCAATTAAGTACAAGAAAGCAAGTGTCCTGTATCCTGCATTCAAGTTAGTGCTCAAGATCCAATTCCTTTAAAATAAATTAAATCAATTATCAGCTTTTTATTATTTTTTTCATGCATGAACTACTCCCCCTAAATTTGTGATTAATGTTAGACTGTTATGAATTTAAGTTGTAAACAGGCATGACAGACATATGACAGTCTAAGTGAGAGAAAATCAGTGAAGAGGACAATTTAAACATCTGGCTTAAACAATTACATTCATGCATATATATAGAGGGATCATACTATGACTTGGCATCTGTTGATGTTGATTAGTTGATTCACTACACACTTGATTGTAAGTATATAGATCCACTGAAATTCAAACATGAGTAATGTATCAACTAGGCATGCTATTTATCATGTTTTGAAGTTTGTTAATCAGTAACAATCATGAGTCCCACATTCAATTTTATTAATTATGTTGGGCCCACTCCCATTTGTTCTTCCGTAGATGATTTGCTCTTCCGTAGGAGTGTTGTTCTTCCGTAGGAAATCCTCCCGTAGGAGACTTCACTTCATGGTACTTGATCATCCGCAGGAACATTCACTTGGTCATTTGATCTTGTAAGAGACATATCTACAGATCAACAATAATGTTCATCCGTAGATGTTTCTTACACTTGGTCAATTTCAGGAAACAATCCAAGTATATTGTTTCTCCTGTCAAGACACAAATCAACACACATATATATAAAAGGGTTAACCTATAGATTCAATGCATATATATATATATTGACTATTACAAGTGTTAATTACAAGACTTGATACAAGTACTAAGCCTATACAAAAATGATCTAGTCCTATACAATCTAGATCCAACAGTTATCATCACACTATTCAACAAGATTTATGCCACCCAACATACTCAACAATGATATACAACAATCCCAAGCATGATCCTATCATAACCCACATAATTCATTACTATGTGTACTCACCAAGTGATCAAACCTCCAAATAACCAAACAAGCTTTCATACAACCCAATTAACCCATTTCACCACATTAGAAACCATTAATAGACATGCTAATATGATCATAACGTTACAAGCATGCCCAATTGATCATATCCAAGAATTCACACAATTAAAGTTTCCCTTTTGGGAAAGTGCATCCCAAAATATATCTAACACTCATTACATTCATGAATTCATCAATAATATACCTAATCAAGTCCATAGCAACATCTAGACATGACTAACATCATCAAATCACCATAATTCACAAATCTCATATTCAAAAGTTTCCATTAATGGCAAGGTATGAACTACATGATCAATACTTGTATTTATAGCACAATTATAATAATCCCAACATTCATACAACATTATTAACATCCTAATATCATCAATCCATCACCAAATCACCAAGTTCATGAAATAAAGTTACTATTATTAGTAATATGTGAACTACACATCAAATTCATGGATTTCCTTGCAAAATCATCATAAACTAACATCAATACACACCAACTAATATCAATACACCATGGAACAACATCAATTGCACAATCTCATGATAAAAAATTACTATTTTGGGTAAGGTATGAACTAGGTCATCAAAATCATGGAATTCTTGTACAATCAACATAGATTAACATTCATACAACCTAAATAACATCATATCATCATCAAATCATCATAAATTTCATACTTTCATGCCCAAATTCTAATTAGGGTTCATCATCATCAAAAACCATGAAAAAGCTTAATAAAACCTACCTTTCAACGTGTGGAAATCAAGAATGGGGCTTGCTAACACCTTGGAACCACTTGGAACTAATCAAATCAAATTGTATGTGTGTATTTTTCATCAAGAATTGCAAGATGAGAGGGAGATGAGGTTTCAGCCGAAGGGGGGGGGGGGATTTGGGGGCTAGGGTTTGGCCTATTTTGTTTAATTTATGTTAATTTCCACTTAACCCCCTATCTTTGTATTGTATAAAAATAAGTCTTTTACACTCTTTTTAAAAGATTTTTAAATAAAATAACAAGCGCATAAACTAATAACAATAATCATATGTATTATCTTTATTAGTTACAAAACACACGAATTTAAATACCCACGTTAACACGTTTACGCGATAAAATTCACAATTAATATTTAAATCGCGTAAACACATAAGCATAACACAATAATCACATTATTGATTATATTATTATTATCTTATCATTGTTAATTATTTTTACGTTGACACGATACGCGAAGAAATTCACAATTAATATTTAAATCGCGTAAACATATAAGCATAACACAATAATCACATTATTGATTAGATTATTATTAGCTTATCATTGTTAATTATTTTTAAGTCACCAACGTTCAACGACAACTAGTGTGTGCTCACGACGCGTATATGCAAGACCTAACGGAGCTAACGGAGTTTGGTAACGGAAAATTATCTGATGTCACATTAAGTGTGCATTCGAATAATGTTAATCATCCAATCCATCTTTTTTCCCATCAACTTACATTAACATAAGGAACAATTTTTGTTAGATTAAGTGTGCATTCGAATAATGTCAATCATCTAATCCAGCAACTTACGTAAAAATAATCATATTATATGATCTACACAAAATCATATGTATAAAAACATAAATCATCCTTAGGTAATTTTAATATCATTAATATTAAAATATAAATCATTCCTTTTCTAATGTGTAAATTTTATTTTCATAGATGAAGTTTTCAATATGAATTACAGAACAATAAGGAACAATTTTATATATAGTTACGCTAGTATTTTTATGTATTAAAACCTTACATCCATCTACAACAGTCTCAATCCCACGGTATTTAACAAATTTTCATATATTTAAACTTTTTTTTAACTGCAGTACAGTTAATCATTACAAAACTATAAAGTATAATCCTCTAACCCCTGATATGCTTTAAACGTCAAATCGATTTTCATAGTTTAACATCATGTTCCATTAACTTGAATCTTCACAATTTTTATTTATTTAATAACACTATAATTATTACATGTTTACCATTTGTTACTTAAGTCAGATTACATCTAATTTTTTTATTTTAAGAACAATATAATTACTAAATGACTACTCTTTACATAAAAACATGTCTTACTTTAGGTAATTTCATTATAGAGTATATAAATTCTATAAGACTATTTTAGGTAATTTAAATATACATTACATTTAAAAGAAACCAAAATATATTACGAAATGTGTAATCAATTTTATAGTTTTTGGATAGGTCAACCTTTTATTTGAATTACACTAATGTAACTCTTATGTTTACTTTTTGAGTTACTCTAGTATGCACATAAATAAAACATCTACATCAAGTTACAGTGATTTAAAATTTATAGTGTTAAGATGTTTTCTCTAATTTTTTATATTGTACCTAACTATTTGTAAACAACCGGGTTTAAATATGCTCTACCATCTTATCCATTTAAATGAACCATATTTTACATGATCTACGCATAATCATAGGTATTAAAATATAGAGCATTCATAGGTAATTTGAATATCATTAATATTAGACATCCCAAAAGGTAGGTGCTAGATTACTAACACTGTTTTATAGTATAAAGGAGTCATGCCCAATATCAATTACAGTATAGTAACAAACACATATCACTTGCTTTCAAATCTTAAGTAAACTTGAGGATAAGATCTTTCTGGAACCACACTTAAGATTTGATACCGTACGCCGCATCCATCACTTTTTTCTTGTGCACGTTTATATCGAACAATACAATTCGTGCGGCATATTTCTTTCTCAGAATTTTAATCTGAGTCTTTAACGTTCGTTTGTTATTCTTGAACCCACAATCAAAGTTTGCCCCGTTCTTGCCCATGAACATCTCCATATGTCACGTTGTAAATATTCCCCAATCCGTGTAGTTGCATTTAGTGGCCCATTCCAACTCTAGTCTGTTGATGTTTGTACTTTCAATTCTTTCCGCTTTACCATTTCCCCATTTAAGCAAGTATTGAGTAAAAATATACTCTGCCAATTTACAGAAATAGTATGAAATTTTTTAGTTTAACGAATATAACAATGTTTCAACATGTGTAAGAAGAAAACAAGTTTCTATCAACTCACCACTTTGTAGGTGTATCTTGTTTTTTATAGTCGTTGTGGTCACCCAGTTGAACAATGCTCTCATTAGGTTCCATATTGTCAATGACAAAAGTTGAAGGGTTCTTCAAGTCAAACACCACCAGGTAGAAATGTTTCTTTTCCAATATTGAAAAGAAAACTAGATTGTACCGTTTAAGATTTCTCTGGATCTTCTCCCTCCCTAACGCTTCAAAGATGTTATTTGTAAACATCCTCAAACATTTTTCCTCATTGATGAATAGCCAATCCATCTGCACAAATAAATCACGATGAAGGGTTGAATTTCTGTAACTATTATAGATTACTTTATTATTTTTGTATTTACGAATGGCTGGTGGCACAGAAACAGTCTATGTGGTGATTCCAGGCTTCTTAACTTTTCCTCATTAATCAACACAATAGCCCAACAGTCAATGATGTTACCCTAGGCCTCCCTATATGGCTCCAAGGTCCTTAAGATAAAGATCCTTGTTCTTACCCTAAATTGTGTGTCAAAAACTTGGTCACTGCAATAATGCAACATTATTGTTTTATCAATAATGCTAAAGTAAAGTATAAGACCTTTTATTAAATGTTTTTTCTTGTTTACTTTTAAAGTTCCCATTTTTCTATTATTATTTATTTTCTAATCAATTATCTTACCTCGGATTTCCATTGAAGATTAATTCCCATATAGCCTCCTCTTCCTTGGTGAATAATTGATCAATTGTTGTCTATCTCATAAAGTACGGTGATTTTCTTGATGACGAAACCATTCTTGTTCTTTTGGATTTTTTCTATTTCTTTTTTTCTTTATTATTCTCGCCTACCATATTTCCATAAATCACATATATAAAACGAACGGTAAATACTTTCTGCTTATGTATACATGTAGTGAACAGTAATTACCTCCACTAGGTTTTCTTTCTTTTCCTTCCTGCGTTAATCCCAAGCTATAGGTTGGTGCTTCGATCCGGGTCAACTTTTCATTATCAATCATTTTACTTTTACCTTCCCATCTAAAATTGTATATATATATATATATATATATATATATATATATATATATATATATATATATATAAAATCTCATTTTTAAACATCCAAAAACATGAAATGAGATGCATCACCAAACACGGGAAAACCACACATTCCTATGCAATGTAACTGTGTGTAACATGCGTTCTTAAATGTTATAACATTACATGCTTCTTGTAAAACTTCTTTCCACTTGTGAATCAAGCCCAAACTGTCAGTTGTTGTTTCAAATCTGCATGACCTATCAACTATAAAAGACAAAATATTACTCCGTAAACTAAGAAAGCTTCATTAACCCCAAAAGATTTCATAAACAATTTCTTTAATGTAATGTCAGGTAATTCATTATAGTATAATGTATATTCTAAAATTTACCTCTTTCTTCAGCCCCATTTTGATCCTTCTGTGTTAAACCCAGGCTGTAAGATGGGGCACCCAAGTTGCCTGGCTTATCTACTATAGAAGAGCACACCATCATTCATAGTCAGCATCTTTTTACATCATTTTACATGCATTTTTTTGTTTTTCTATTTTTCTTGTTCTAAGCTTATGTAATTTAAATTGCTGCAAAAATATACTGCAAGACAGTATATGAAACCTCAACAATCATCAACATCCCCTTTTATAGAATTGTTTATTTCTCTATGGTTTATAATGTAGTGTAATGTAATATCCGGGTCAAAAAATATGCAGGCAAACCTAAATATTAAGTTTACCTCTGTCTTCAGGCACCTTTTCAGCATCCTCTGTCATCCCCAACTTGTAAGAAGGTGCATCTAAACTGCTTGGCCTATCAGCTATACAGGAGTAAACATTAATTTCAGTAATTACAGAAATTTAAATGAACCCCTAAAATTTTATGATGCCTTAATTTTTAATGTAACTGCAAGTAATAAACTGTATTTTAATGTAAATTCTAATTTTTACCTTTTTCTTGAAGCACGGTTTGTTCCTCCTGTGTTAAACCCAAGATATAAGATGGCGCACCAAAGTTGCATGCCCTTTGTACTATATAACAGGGGCACTATCATTAACAGTGAGCAAAAATTACATTCATTTACATAAATACGTATGTAATGTAAATTGTTGTAAATTTTAGTACAGGACAGTATACTATAACCCAATTAATGATAAACCTCCACTTTTATATAGGCACGATTTATGTTTTGCGCTATGTTTTTAATGTAAGCTAATGTAGATTCCTATTGTTTTTTGCACCAAACTTGCATGACTTATCTTTTATAAAAGTAGCACAATAACACTCATAGACAACAAACTATGGTACATGACACACATCAATTAACCCATCATTTTTTCATTTTTTACATTTACCCTTTTTGTATCCTATTTTTTCTAAATCTAAATGTAAATTAAAAACCTGCTCATATGTTAACATATAGCAATTTAATCTTACCGGTTAAGTGAGGTCCTTCTGTATACTCCTGTGTCAACCCCAAGCTGTAAGATGGCGCATCGTAGTTACCTAACTTATTCAGCAGCACTGAAACAAAAAAAGACTTTACATTGTGTGTTTTATGTTTCAAAACTTCTAAAAGTAATCATTTAATTATTTACCTTTTATTCTTTTTTCCTCCAATTTTTTGGTGAACTCTGATAGCACAACTTTTGATTCACAGTTTGTTTGTTTTCCTCAATTTCTTTGTTCTCAAAAACTACGTTGCATCATTGTAAACAATTCATATCAGAACAAGTAATATACACCTACTTTATTATGTACTTAGTTTAGACGAACCTTTAACATCACTATTTTTTTCCTCTTCTATTACTCTATCCACCACATCTTTATTCCTAATTGTTTATATGATTTTATCAACCTTTTCCACAAATTTGTAACGATTATTTATTATTTGACTTTTAGTATAACCTGTCATAAACAAAGTGTTTATCAACCCTACAATCTCTATGACAAAAAGAAATGTAAAGAAATTATGATTCCCTCGTCTGCATCTTTTGATAATTTAGATCCACATTCCAATAGAACATTTTCGGTTGGTCTTTTTTTATCCACAACATGCGCTTCGTCTTTCTTTCTATCGCTGGAGTACGTATTTCCACTGTTTCCTCCCGAGTTATTCCCATCTACTTAAAAATTTGAAGTAATGTATTTTTATGTTAAATGATGGTACACAGAAATTTTAGACAATGCAATTACATTAGTGTAAGCATATCTTTGTTCTCAAATAACATACATATTTATTATGTTTATTCAAATGTTTTTCTTCATGAATACCTTCATTTTTAAATTTTGACGTCTCACCAAACCCTATAACCCAATCCACCTTCCTTATGGTTTTTTCTCCTGCAATTTATTACCATGACTTTGTATTATAACACCAAATCCTTTAAAGGATACAAAAAACAAACATGGTGACATGGTAGATAATTAATTTATCCATTAAACTAACGTAGTAACAAGTAAACAAAGCACGTCAATACCTACACATGGCATGTAACACCCGAATATTTTCTTTGAAGCCGACGAAAGAATAGAGAGAAATAAAGTCCAAACTCGAGGGACCAAACTCGCCAAACAAGAGGGCAACCCTTACCCTCGCCCCACACTCTCATTTTCAGCCAAACAAGAGAAGAGAAGAGAGAAAAGAAGAAAAGAGAGAAAAAGGGTTGGTTCGGGTGGATTCGAGCACAAAAATCATCGGTTAGCGAGTCAAAACGAAGCTCTTCTTCTTCTTGTAGTTTGTGTGAGTTCCAGGACCCCTATTTTACTTGTTTTCAACCGATTTGGGACTGGAACACATAATAAACCCGTTTTTGAATATGTGTGTGTGACCCATTTGGGTTTGATTATGTTTGATGCGTTTGGAGTATGTTCTTGAGCTTGTGTGTGCTTGAATGGTGTTGTATTATGCATTCCTAAGGTTTAGGATGGTTAATTTGGGCTTAAAATGGGTTTGGATGAGCTTGGAGGTTGAAAATGGTAGATTGGGTTCGGCAGGACTGCATTCTGCACCAGTTAGGGCTGGACGACCAACTGGAGGCCATACGGCCGACTGGAGGGCGATTGGGGTTCAGTCACATGATTGAGGTTCAGTCACATGACTGGGGTCCAGTCGTATGGGGAGTCATGCGACTGAGAGTCTAGTCGTATAGGTGCTCATTCGCATAAGGTCCATTCGCATGAGGTCCATTCGCATAGTGTCCATTCGCATGATTGAGAGTCCATTCGCACGATTGGGTGTTCATTCGCACAGTGTTCATCCGCATAGGTCCAATCGCATGATGTTCAGTTTGCATGGAGGCTATGCGACTGAAGGGTGCCCAGACACCCAAATAGGGCTGTTGTACCCGAGAAAGAGCATAGTTAAAGTACTGACTTTCGGGGGAAAGTGCAGATGTAAGTTTTGACGTGGAAGTTCCCATAGGTACATGTAAGATGACCTTTGGAGGCCTTAGAAGGTATGTAGGGCATGATGATGATGTTGCATGTTTATGCATGATGTATGTTAAGTATGTATGATGATGCCCTGTATGATGATGCTATAGTGTATGTTGATGTTCCTATTTATGACGTATGTTTATCTTTCCGTGGCTTTACGTGTTATGATTAATGAATGAAACAAAAGTATTACGTAACGTAAAGTGGAAGATAATGAAAGAGGAACATGATGAATGAATGCATGCATTAATGAATGAACGAATGAATGTAAGAAAGGCTTGCAAGCAAATGTATGGAGGTGCACACCCAATGAAGGTGTTAGCTCAACGGTGTATGGGTTAGCTACCCCGAACGATGCACACTCGGGTCCAATATTTGTGATTGACCAAATGTATGGGATCCTTTCCGCTTGCCCTATATGACTGGATCAGCTTCGTGCACAATGTTTGTGATTTTATTACCACAGGTCCAGCATCAGCTTCGTGCACAATGTTCGAGGTATAGCATATGGCATTGATCCAAAATGAAAGAGGAAAGATAAGTGATTAATGTACTTACCCTAGGTACTGTAGCCAACTCCGTGCCCAATGTTCGAGGTCTATGAAAGACCTCGGGCTCAGTTACCCGCTTCGTGCACAATGTTTGGGGTAATGTACAGGTCATCAAAAGTAATGAATGTACGAATGAATGTAGTGAATATACGAACGAATGTAAGGAATGTATGAATGAAAGAAGAAATTATGAATGAATGTGAATGAAAGTAACGAATGTAAATGTTAACGATGTACGTTACATGAACAAAAGTTAACGAACCAATGACGAAGATAATAATGACATTATCTATGTGTACGTATGATGTGTGATCGTATGTATGTAAAGGAAGGTTTTAATGAAAGAAAAGTATGTTTTATTATAAAACTAGAACTCACTCAGCAACGCTGACTTTTTATGTGTTTCCAGTTGGCAGGTAGTGTTGCTGAGGATGGCACGAGGTGGCTACTCAGCTCTTTTTGGATGGCATTCTTTTGTTTAACTCTTTTGCATTATAATGTGAACATACGATGTTTTGTAATGGATGCTGTATTACTTTGCAAAAGCATTTATAGTAAAAATGAAAAGTTATTTCGTAGTTTCCGCTGCATGATTTTAGTAAAGATTATATAATGAAATTTTTTAAGTGCGATGAAAGACCAGCTGCGAGGTGCCCGGGAACAGGGCCTTACAAGTTGGTATCAGAGCTAAAGTTTAAGTGAAACGGGTAAATTTTCAAAATAAACCTTAACTTAAATTGAAAATAGGATAGAAAGGGAAGGGATGCCAATCTGAGTAGCTGCATGCCATCAGGTATTTTCTTAATATTAACCAGTATTATGTGCGCATGTTATGTGGTTTATGTGTTGCTGGTAGATTTAGATACTGATGTAATCAGGAGAGGTAATGCTCGGGGTACGAAGAGTAAAGTAAGTGGCTAATCACAACTGGCCATTATAATTAAGGACTTACTATACTTGACATAAACTGAGCTATTCCCTTGAATGACCGTGTTGGTGTTTTAATCTTTCAGTGTGTGATAGAGGATGGCCGGTGGTAGATCATCCAAAGCCTCGTGTGTTGGGCTTGCTGCTGCATCGCGGCCCAAAAAAGGCAGGCGTAGAGTTAAAAAGGTGGTTCCTAAAGCACCAGAGACCCCTCATCCAGAGGGTGTAGATGAGAGCGCCAATCTGAGAGCTTCGGTAGAGGAGGCTGTAGTGGAGGAGGTGCACCAGGTCATGCAGGCGATCTTACCGTCTGTGGTGACCGAAGTGATTAAGGCTGTGAGAGATGGAGAAAGGAATGAGAGGAATAGGTCCTCGGGAAGACAGAAGCAACCAGAGCCTGAAACGGTTCTTTCTGATGATAAAGAAGAGGAAGAAGAGGGGCCTGCGCCGGAGGCAGCACGAGGCTGTAACTATGGGGCATTTCAAAGGTGCAAACCCCCTACTTTTGATGGTAACGGCACTTCTGCTGCTGCTCACCGGTGGGTGAGAGAAATGGAAGCTGTTTTGAACATCAGCGAGTACCGGAAGGATCAGAAATTAAAGTTTGCTGCCCACTCTTTTGTGGACTCGGCTCTATGCTGGTGGGACAATATAGTCCAAGCCGAGGGTAGCAGGGCAATTGGGAGGATGAGATGGCCTAAGCTAAAGAATTTGGTGATTGAGGAGTTTTGTCCTTATAGAGAAATGGATAAGGTTGAGAGGGAGCTCCTACAGCTGGAGGCGGGAACAATGACACATCAGCAGTACACCATGAAGTTCAACGAGATGGCACGTCTGGTGCCGGATCAGGTGACGCCTCTGTCATGAAAGATTAAGAGGTACATTCAGGGTTTGCCCGCGGATATTCGTAGGCATACGATCGCAGCCCGACCGAGCACGTTTAAGTCGGCGGTGGACTTGGTAGGGAGGTTACATGACGAGAGGGTGGTAGTGGTGGTGGCTGAAGGTAGTAAGAAGGGTGGTGGTGATCGAAACTGGAATGGCAAGAGGTTTGGTCAGGGTGAGGCCTCGACGGGTAACAAGAAGGCATGGGTGGATGATCGTCGTGTAGCCACGCCGGGTACGGGATTGAGAAAGTGTGGCAAATGTGGGAAGGAGCACAGTGGCGAGTGCAGATGGGGGTTGAACGTTTGTTTTAAGTGTAGGAAGCCTGGTCATATGGCTAGGGATTGCAAGGGTACGAGGTGCTTCAACTGTGGGGAAAGTGGTCATATGAGTAAAGACTGCAAGAAGCCGAGAGTCGAGGGTTCCGGGGTGAAGAAGACGGGAGGTGAAGGACCGAGGGCGAGCGCCAGGGCATTCACTATGACACAGGAGGAAGCTAGGACGGACCCTGATGTTGTGTCCGATACGTTTCTGGTGAACCAAACTTTGGCTTCTGTGTTGTTTGATTCGGGTGCTAGTAGGAGTTTTATTTCTGCTGCTTTCTGTGCTAAACTGCCTGTTAGTAGTAGACGTGTCGATGTACCCTTTGATGTAGAAACTGCTATCGGTAAGTCTACCAGGGTTTCCAAGATGATAGAGAACCGTGACGTGGAATTAGAGGGTCGTAAGTTTCCTGTTAAACCGTTCGTGATGACCTTAGGTGGTTTCGATTTGGTTCGTGGGATGGATTGGTTAGCAGACTTCGAGGCAAACATTGTGTGTCGAAAGAAGATGATTCGTTTGATAGCGCCTGACGGGAGTTCGGTGACTGTTTATGGGGATCGGGTCACGACGATCCCGAAAGTAATCTCAATGGCGGTGGCGGGAAAGTGTATGAGGCGTGGATGCAGCGCCTACTTGTGCTATGTACAGGATGTGGAAATGCCAACTGTCACACCCTCAAAATCCACGTGCGGAGGTTTACCGCGAGGCGTGTGTACAAACCAGGATCACAGTCAATAGTTACTCGGAACGACTCTATATGCCAACTTTTAAAATAAAACAAACCAAAGTTTAAACTTTAAAACCATGCGGAAGCATATTGTAGATAAAACAAACCCAAAATAAAAATGTATAATATGGCAAAACATGCGCCAACCAATTGTTTAAAACCCAAAATGTAAAGACAAGTAAATGCGTTTATAGTCTAAGTCTCAAAATGCATGCTCGACCCGTGCAGTGCTCCTATTGGCAAGCTGGATTATCGACCTGAGAATAGCATACTAAAATGTCAACACAATGGTTGGTGAGTTCAAGAGTTTGCGTTTAAACATAAATAGTTTAACAGTTGTCATATATATAAGCATGTGTATTGTAACAGATAGCTAGTCCATTAATAAAAAATATTAATTCATAGTGATTTCGCAATTGAAGCTGACTGTGATAGTTTTTCCTCCTGCCACGACTTACCATGTCGTGACAAATGTTCATAGGACAAATTGCACCCGGTTGACCTCGAGTCACACAGGTGGGGCTCGTCAGACCCAGTAGTACTACCCAAATTTCCCCGCTATTCAACATTAACAATTCGAAAGTGTGAGGATTTTATCATGGTAAACAACACTATATTAATATTATACACATCTTAAATATATAAAGCGTTAGTAAAGTTACCAATATGCTATCTCCCTCAAAAGAGATTAAGTAAACATTGGGGCATGAACTCACCTGATATGCTTAATGAGTACTTAGAGTTTGCTTGGAAGAAAAAAGTGGACAGTAAACCCTCAGAGGTTACCTAGATCATGTAAGTACATGAGAATGTGTAAACAGAGAATATGTGAAACCCTAAGTGCACTACAACCAAAGACTCAAGGTTTTAGAACGATACACACGTTTGACCCAGTTGACCCGTTTGACCCGTTGGTGACATTATGTGTTGTAAACCACTTAAACAGACATGAGCATATATCATACATGGTTAACATTCCAATGCATTGCTTAGATCACCATACTATGTAAATATCATACAAGCTATGTAAGTCCTTAACATCTAGCATGCTCAGTGTATCCATAACACCACTAGTGTATCATATAAAGGTCAAACCATGTATAACCTACTCATATGACCTATAATTTACCAATTAATCATCCATACTAACCACAACACATTCAACATGTCCATTACATACAACATATATCAAGATGATTGATTTCCAGTCCCAAACATGATGTCCTAGTTACTAATCAATCATTCAATACCATACATGATCATCAAAGTACATAAAACACACATAACTAAATAGACATTCCGTACAACCTAATTAACAGGTTCTATCACGTTAGGCGTCCACAACAAACATTCTAGCATGATCCTAATGCCATGAACATGTCTAATTCCTAATATCCAAGGTTCATTCAAAATAAAGTTTCCCTTTTAGGAAAGTACATCCCAAAATATACTAAACACCCATGTATACATAATTCATCAATAATATACTATTTCAAGTTCATAACAACATCTAAACATGATCAACAACTTCCAACTATCATAATTCAACAATCATTATAGATAAAAATTTCTACTTTTGGCAAGATATGAACAACAACATTCATTCTAAGATTTCTAGCATTCATATCAACAATCTAGCACCTAATCAACATCATAAGCACATCCATAACATCACTACATTAACAATTCCACATTACATGCCAAATAAAGTTACTATTATTAGTAACTCATGAACAAAGCTTCTAATTCATCAATTTCATGCAAGATTCATGTATTGTAGCATTTATACTATCTAATTAACATCTCAACAACATCAAACAATTATCAATTCCACATAATCAACATGAAATTCGAACTAGGTTCATCTAGAATCAAAGTTCATGATCTATTCATTATAAACGTATCATTCATGAATAATCAACGTTAAACAATATGTATACAACCTAAATAACATATTAACATCATCAATTGATCAAAATTCAGCACCCAACTCATCAATTTCGACCTACATGTCTCGGCCAAGACAAAACATTTGAACCAAACCCAAAACTAACCTTCAATTCGCGTGTAGACTTGTTAATGGAGGTCCAAATCGTGTTCTATCACTTGTAATCAACCAAAACCAATGTGTTCTTGCTTGTTCTTGGTTGAATTCACAAAGGGGAGGGAGAGGATGGTGAGGTCGCGGCCGATTTAGGGTGGGGGCTAGGGTTTTTGTTTTGTTTAATTTAATTTCCCATATTTACCCTTTAAATCCTTGCAATTTGTATTTTATGAAATTTAAGCTTTTAAACAATTTGTAACATGTCCTTAACTTAATAATATAAAGATATAAACTAGAGTAAATTACGCTTTTCGTCCCTATGGTTTGGTGGTTATAACCATTTTCATCCAATAGTTTAAAAACGCCCGGTTTAACCACTGTGGTTTAAAATCGGTCACAATTAAGTCCAGGACACTAACCCCCATCCATTTTTTTCCATTAAGTGTATGTAAAAAGACAAAAATACCCTTGGACTTAAACTGTTACTTCAATATCTATGTATAAAATATTAATACTATATATATATATATACACACACTCACTCTCTCTATCTCTATTCTCTCTCTCTCTCGTTTTCCGGTGAACTCAGTCCAGCGAGTCACCGGAACTCAGTCCACCATCACCGGACCACCATCCGGAACCACCACATTACTCGAATTCGCCGCCCTGATCACCGTCGCACCACCGCCGCGGCTCCGCCCCTTAATCCTCCACAGCTCCGCCACTACCTCCCTCGCATCCGGCCGATCATCCCTATCCGCCGCCACACACCGAACGACAGCTCCGCCACCCCCGCCACAGAAAACTTTCGGTTGTGTTGTGGTGGCAGTGGTGATAGTGGTGGTGTTGGGGTGGCGGTGATGGTGTGGTAGCAATGAAGCTAGCCCAGATGCACCAGCTTTCTTGAGCCCCTTTTTCTTAACAAAGCCCACTAGCTTCAATGTTTCATTGAATTCCATAAGCCAAATTAAACTAATGACCATTAGAAGAGTTGAACATAGAGAAGTGAGGGAAATGAGATATTATGAGATGTAAAAAGATGGATTCGAACAAAAATCCCCATTTTCTTCCACTACCCAAAAACCTACACTTTAGCTTTTTCCATAATAATATCATACCCAAATTTCATTCCAATCTAATCTCCCGATCTTGATACCACACTCCAGCTGTTGCCACCTAACTAGTGCTTCTTCAATCCACTCGATCTCCCCCCAAAACCCTCTTAATCCGACCTTCTGCCATCAGATTTCTCCAATTTCTGCAGAAATTTCATTCCTTTCGGTTAAAAAGACGAGAAATGGGGCTGTGAGAGCACAAATCGAAAAGGGTTTTCTCGATCTTGATGTTGAATGGCCTCCCACAGCTGGAAGGATGCTTACAGGGGAATGTCTGCTGATAATATCAAGGGTTTGGTGCTAGCGTTGTCTTCTAGTTTGTTCATTGGGGCTAGCTTTATTGTTAAGAAAAAGGGGCTCAAGAAAGCTGGTGCATCTGGTGTTAGAGTAGGTGATTGTTTCTGTTTGCTTTTGATTCGTGTTATGGTGGTGGTGGAGACGAGGGTGGTGTTGTGGTGGTGGTGATGGTGTGGTAGCAGTGGTGTTATGGTGGTGGTGTGGGTGGTGTTGTGGTGGCAGTGGTGATAGTGGTGGTGTTGGGGTGGCGGTGGTGGCGGCGGTGGTGGTGGTGTGGTGGCAGTGGTGGTGGTCGTGGTGGTGATGTTATGGTGGAGGTGGTGGTGGTGATATATATATATGTGTATATATATGTGCGTGTGATGGTGGTGGTCTGATAATGCTGGGGTGGGGTTGGGGTGTGATGGTATGGTGATTAATTTAAGAGTAACAATTTTAATCCAAGGGTATTATCGTCTTTATTAAATATTTAACGGTGACATTGGATGGAGTTAACGGTTTGGACTTGATTGTGACAAATCTCAAACCATGGTGGTTAAACCGGGCGTTTTTAAACTATTGGATGAAAATGGTTATAACCACCAAACCACAGGGACGAAAAGCGTAATTTACTCTATAAACTAATAATAATCATTATATATTTTATCTTTATGAAAACACACAACATACGAATTAACACGCGCGTTTCCACGTTACGCGATAAAATTCACCGTTTAACATTTAAATCGTGTAAACACATAAGTATAACATAATAATCATCTAATCTACTAGATTATTATTAATTTAACATTATTAATTATTATTAGGTCACCAACGTTAAACGACAACTAGTGTGTGCTCACGACACGTGTACGCAAGACTTAACGGAATTAACGGAGTTTTGGTAACGGAAAATTACCGGATGTCACATTATCCCCATGTTGAAAGAATTTTCGTCCCGAAAATTACGTTACATGATGAGAGTGTCCCATCACTGGTCTACTGCATTGGCACACAGAAATTGAAATCAACTGAGTTTTGGATGAGTTGTCACATTATCCCCATGTTGAAAGAAATTTCGTCCCGAAATTTAAATCAATACCTTTGTCTGCAGGCATCGTCTCGAATAGTTGAGGGTACTTAAGCTTCATTTGATCTTCACGTTCCCACATGAATTCCGGTCCATGTCGTGAGTTCTAACGAACTTTGACTATGGGTATCTTGCTTTGCTTAAGTGTTTTCACCTCATGATCCATCACCTCGACTGGTTCCTCGATAAAGCGTAATTGTTCATCCACTTGAACATCCTCTAGTGGGACAATTAGTGTCTCTTCAGATAAACACTTTTTCAGGTTTGAAATGTGAAACACATCATGGACTCCGTTCAGTGAATCAGGTAAGGCTAGCCGATAGGCCACTGGACCTATCCTTTCCAATATCTCAAATGGTCCAACATACCTCGGATTTAGCTTTCCTCGCTTGCCAAACCGAACTACGCCTTTCCACGGTGAGACTTTCAATAAGACCTTGTCGCCAATTTGAAACTCTAGAGGTTTCCGTCTCTTGTCAGCATAACTTTTCTGTCTATCTCGCGCTGCAGCCATACGGTTCCGTATCTGCACAATCTTCTCAATTATTTCATGAATTAGCTCGGGACCCGTTAGTTGACTACCATCAATTTCAGCCAACAAACTAGTGATCTACATTTTCTCCCATACAAAGCCTCGAAAGGTGCTGCCTGTATGCTAGTGTGATAACTGCTATTATAGGAGAATTCCACCAACGGCAGGTGAACTTCCCAGTTGTTCCCGAAATCAATCACACAAGCACGTAACATATCCTCCAAAGTTTGTATGGTACGCTCACTCTGGCCGTCAGTTTGTGGATGATAAGCAATACTCATATCCAATCGTGTACCCAGAGATTTTTATAGTGATTGCCAGAAGTGTGATGTGAAACGAGCATCACGGTCAGAAATAATCGAGATCGGTACACCGTGTCTCGAAACGATTTCCTTCAGATACAGTTGGGTTAATTTCTCCATCTTATCCGTTTCCTTAATTGCAAGGAGTGAGCGGACTTGGTCAACCGGTCCACAATAACCCATATTGTGTCACAACCAGTATTAGTTTGGGATAACTTAGTGATAAAATCCATGGAGATTTGTTCCCATTTCCACATTGGTACTCGGGTTGTTGTAACAATCTGGATGGTTTTGGTATTCCACCTTCACCTTCGAGCAGGTTGTTGGACCAAAAGAACCAATGAGCTAGATCAGAAAAACCTCTAAGTCCCACATGACATCACAACAACTGCTGAAAGCTTCATCAGCAGTTTGACAAAGACTGAAGATTGAACAGCTGAAGATCAAAGAACTGAAGAATAACAGCTGAAGATCTAAAGTACTGAAGACCACAAGTACTGAAGTATGAAGTACTGAATACAAGTACTGAAGTCTGAAGTACTGAAGAATACAAGTACTGAAGACTTCAAGTACTGAAGACTCAAGTGCTGAAGATCAACAGCTGAAGAACTGAAGAACTGAAGATCAACAACTGATATACAAAGTCTGAAGACAAAGACTGAAGACATCAGCTGATGATAACTACTGAAGTCATCAGCTGATGAAACATCTGAAGATCAAAGTCTGAAGACCAAGTGCTGAAGCTTCAGAGTTTGTCACAACAGCTGAAGAAGTTGTCTTCAGTTGTTGTGATGGTTTTTCTCTTTCAGTAGTTTGTAATTTTCCTTTTCTGTAGTTTGTACAATAGCTGAAGAGTTTGTTCTTCAGTTGTTATAGTTCAGTAGTTGTAAACGACTGAAGAGTTTGTTCTTCAGTCGTTGTACTTTTCAGTAGTTTCTTTTCAGTTCTTGTAATAGTTTGACACTTAGCATTTTGTAAGAAGATGTCAGCTGTTGTGACATCTTCAGTAGTTTAGTTTGTTATCAGCAGTTTGTTAATAACAGTTGATGTCACTGTCAAGTGACATCAGCATTAGGTTATTCTTCCCTATATAAGGAAGATGACCTAATTGTAGCCACTGCTAATTACAGCCGCAGTCGAAGCATGTATTGAATGAAATATTCTCTTTTGCAGAACTTCCATCTTTCTCTATAACTTACTGTTTTATTGTTAAATCTATTGTGTTCTTGCTTGTTTATTCTAATTCTTGTACTAAATCCGCTGCGAATACAACCTAATTGATCAAATAGAGGCTTAGATCCTGTCAAATGGTATTAGAGCTGGTTAATCATTGATCGATTTAACAATTGATCATTTGAAACTGCTCTTTTGACATCTACGTTTGATCGAATTAGCAATTTGCAAGAATTAGTTATAGAGATTGATTTTCTGCTGCTTCTGACTGTTAAACTTGAGGTTCTCGTGGTGTTTGAGCTAGATTTGTTTTGTTTACCTTGAATTTGACTGAAATCTGAAATGACAACACCAACTAACGATCCTCACAATACTGGCTCCTCAACAAAGCCTCCGATGCTTGTGAGGAGTGAGTATAACATATGGCAACGTCGTATGCTCCACCACTTGTCTGTCAACAGTGCTGGTTGTTGGAAGTCAGTGGTGCATGGACCATACAAGCCTATGGTGAGCGTTCCTGAATCAAATGAGCAGGTTCCAAGAAACCTGATCAATATTCGGACGAAGATCTTAAGCTGTTCGAGATTGATGCTAAAGCCCATGGAATTTTGGCTATGGCAATTCAAATGAGATCTATTCAGGACTTTTGCATCATGAAACTGCTCATGATCTCTGGGTTGCTCTGAAGGAACAATTCGGAGGAACCAATGAGGTCTTAGCAAATACTAGGGAAATCCTCGCCCAACAATATGAGACATTCTCTCATAGGAAGGGTGAGACACTGACTCAACAGTATGAGCGATTCTCTTGTCTTATTTCTGAGCTGAAAATGGTTAAACAAGAGTATTCAAATAGTCAGATGAACAACCGCTTTCTTAGATCCCTGCCTGAGAGATGGGACACTTATACCATTGTCCTACGCTCCAGTGCAAATCTGGACACTCTATCTCTCACCCAACTTCATGGGAAACTGCTTACATTTGAAAGAGAGATAGAACAGAAAAGGAAGTTGTCATCATCTGGCAAGCTCACTGATGACTTTGTCTTAGGCAATGCTGCCTTGATAGGTCAAGAGTCAGAATATGCTACATCTGAGAATGCCTATGATGAGCATATTGATTTCTCTAGCAATTCTGAACATGCTTTTGTTGGTGTTGATAGTAGTTCAGGAGGTAGCAGTGATAACTTGTGCTTTCTGATGGAGGACTTGAAGAACATTCCAGATGATGATCTGGAAGAGATGGATATTTTGAGTCAAATGGCTATGATAAATATCAGATCTCAAAAGTTCTACAAGAGAACTGGGAGGAAATTTCCTGGTCTCTCTGGCAAAACCAAAGTTGGTTTTGACAAGAGCAAGTTGAGGTGTCACAAGTGCCAGAGGCTTGGACACTTTGCTAGAGAGTGTAGATCATCTGGATCTAACTCCTCTGCACCCTTTGTGACTTTTCCAAGCAATAGCTCACAGCACAGAGGGCAACACTCCACCAGTTCAGTCATCCATCACCAGCACAGGCATCACCTGCATACTTTGTGCCTCAGGGTCATATGCCATACCCATACCCCTGCTACTACATGCCTCAGCCAAGTCAAGTTCAAGCACCCCTTGCTCAACCACATGCTCTCCTGAGCCTCAATTTCCCAATCTCATCATCAACCCCAACCTCAACAACACAGCTTCTTCACCCCAGGAGTTGTTGACTGGAGTAGTTTACCAGATGATTTATCTGGTCAAGAACAACTATTCCAAGGTGCTGGTCAACATGGTGGTGATCATCCATTTGGGAATCTTGCTCTAATGGCCTTTGAGTCTGCTGATGGGTCATCATCCAATGCTTCATCACAGGTATCCTCTGAGGCTAAAGCCAAGCTTTGTTCTGATTCATGCATAGCAGCATTTGCTTCTATTAGAGAAGCAAATGTAGCTTTAATTGATAAAAACCTTGAGCTAGAGCAAACCATTTCCAAAAAGAAAGCTGAATTTGAGGCTGCATTAATGATAAAAATGATGAGATTTATAAGCTTAAATGTCAAATAAAGATGATAAGGCTAGGGAAGAGGTACTTCTAGAAAGTACAGAGACCTCAAGGAAACTCTTGCAACCACCCAAGTAGAGTGTGATCGATGGGTGCAATCCTGCAAGGGTTTTGAAATGCTTCTTAGTAAGCAATCAGCTTCCAATGTGAAGTTTGGCATTGGTTATAATCACACTGCTCCTCCTACAGATTTCACTTCAAGAGCAGAAGTTGAATCTGATGGAGAGAGCAATAACCAATCCTTCTCATCATGTGACCTACTATCTGATACAGCATCATCAGAGGTAGAGGTCAGCATTAACTCCCAAAACCAATCAGCTGATGCTACAACAGCTGATGGTTCAAAGCTGACTGTCACATGATCAAAGAGTTGATCAACTCAGGTGTTGTCTCTAGAAGTACTGAAAGTACTGGAGAGCAAGTGATAACACCTGAAGTTCAAACCCCAACTACTGCATGTACTGAAGAGAAGAAAACTGCAAGTAGAAAGGGTTTGAAGCCTAATGAAGAGGATGTCAGGAAAGCAGGTACTACAAGGAAGAAAACTGCAAGTACTGACAGCAAACAGCTGAAGAACAAGTCTTCAGCAGTTTCATCCTCTTCAATAGATGATCAACATAAGATGAAGAAGAAGCCATGTGAGAATGTGGCTTGTTCAATCATCTTACTGATGATTGCTGGTACAAAAGAGGTTCCAAACTCAAACAAAAGGAGAAAATTAAAGAGCACATGAATACAATGAAAAATGAGTTTGAGACCAAGTTTGTACTAGCAACATCAAAGCCTGAAACCCCTAAGCCCAAAAGCAAATCCAAAAAGAAGGTAGGGGTTACTCAGGCAACAGCTGAGGTTGCTCAAAAGAAGATGGTGCAACACAGGAATCCATCATCAGCAAGCCCCAATGTGTCTGAAGAGCTGAAAGCTTTATCACAAAGTCAGACACAACTTGTGATGATGGTTCAACATCTAATGGGAAGAGTCAACCAATTAGATGCTCCTGTGTTGAAACCACAGAAAAGGAAATCCAAGCCAAAGGTTCCTCTTCTACACCATCTCCTTCACCTCAGGCTGTCACACATAACACACCTGTTAGTGTTGCACCTGTTGTTGAGAACAGACCCAAAACCAAAAAGGTTTGGGTCTCTAAAACTAACTAACTTGTTGTTATGATTGCAGGGTTCTTCAACATGCCAAAGAAGCATCTGGTATGTAGACAGTGGAGGATCCATGCATATGACAGGAAGCAGTTCCCTTCTTAATGACTACTCTCAAGGAAGGAAGGGATTTGTCTCCTTTGGCAATGATGCAAAGGGTTACATCATCGGAAAAGGCTTTGTTTCCAATGGGGAAATAAGGTTTGATGATGTTAACCATGTGGAGAATCTCAAGTACAATCTCTTGAGTGTCAGTCAAATGTGTGATAAAGGCCATGTTGCCCTTTTCACAAGCCAGAACTGTCGGATTCTGTCATCCAAAGTTCTAAATTTGATTGATAAGGTGTTGGATGAATATACTCTCCTGAAGGCCAACAGGACAGGAAGAGTATATGCCTTAGATCTTTCCAAAAAGATAGATCTAAAAGGCCATCCTTGCCTATTCTCCAAGGCCTCTCCTCAAGAGTCTACTCTATGGCATAGAAGGCTGGGACATGTTAATTTCAAGAACATGAATCAGCTGATAAACCATGGTTTAGTAAGAGGATTGCCTTTGAAGGAGTTCAAGTGTGAAGACAACTGCACTGCTTGCTTAAAGGGAAAACAACACAGAGTTTCATTCCCTCCAATAGAAGAACCAAAGTCCACTGCCTGCTTGCAACTCTTGCACATGGATCTCTTTGGTCCTGTCAGGGTGATGAGCATGGCAAAGAAGAAATACTGTCTGGTAATTGTGGATGATTACTCCAGATATGTATGGACTTTCTTCTTGCACACCAAGGATGAAGCTGCCAAGGCTATTATGAACTTTGTGTTATTTGTGGAGAAGCAGTATTCCCTGCAGGTCAAGTGTGTGAGGAGTGACAATGGAACAGAGTTTAGAAACCACACACTTGATGACTTCTACCTGTCTAAGGGAATTAAAAGGCAGTTCAGTATTCCCAGAACTCCTGAACAGAATGGAGTGGTTGAGAGAAAGAACAGGACTCTCATTGAAGCTGCAAGGTCAATGCTGGCTGACTCAGGATTGCCACTGACCTTTTGGGCTGAAGCTGTCAACACAGCTTGCTATGTGCAGAATAGAGCATTAGTGAATAAGAGGTTGATGAAGACTCCTTATGAAGTACTTCATCATTTGGCCCCTCTGATTTCCTTCTTTAGAGCCTTTGGGTGTCCATGTTTCATTCTCAACACTAGCAATCCACTCCAGAAGTTTGCTAGTAAGGTGGATGCAGGGTATTTTGTTGGTTATTCATCAACTTGCAAGGCATACAGAGTTTTCAACTGTAGGACAAAGATGGTTGAAGAAACTCTGCATGTCAAGTTCAATGAATCTCCAAAGGACAAGATTCCACAAAACCCTGTGGAGTTGTTTGATCTGGACATACTGCAATATGTTCCTTATCAACCTCCAGCTGTTGTGCCTGTCAACAGTTCTCCACCTGGTGGTACTGATGATGATGTAGTCAGTACTCACCTTTTCAGGTTTAGTGACCACCTGCCTGAGTCCACTAAACCTGATGCTCCTGTAGCTTCAGCAGCCCCATCCACAACAAATGCTGATGAGATTTCTGCATGCTCTACTTCATTTGAGCTGCCATCTCCTACATGGTTTCAAGAATCTTCATCACCATCTGTTGCTGCTGAAAGTCCTACAAACACTTGCACTGATATTATAGTCTATCAAGAGCTGAAGAATCACCCCACATCTCAAATCATTGGTGATATCAATGCTGGAGTTTCAACCAGGAATCAATTGTCCAACTTCTGCTTCTATGCTCTCTTCATCAGTCAGCAAGAGCCAAAGAACTATCATGTTGCATTAAGAGACAATGGATGGGTTGAAGCAATGCAGCTTGAGCTTCTTCAGTTCAGAAAACAGCAAGTGTGGGAGCTTGTTCCTTTACCCCAAGGTAAGTGTGCAATAGGCACTAAGTGGGTGTTTAGGAACAAAACAGATGAAAAGGGCCAAATTGTCAAGAACAAGGCCAGGCTGGTTGTCCAGGGGTTTGCACAAGAGGAAGGCATCGATTATGATGAAACCTTTGCTCCTGTAGCCAGACTGGAGGCAATTAGATTGTTCTTAGCTTATGTTGCCTTTCATAGTCTTAAGGTTTATCAAATGGATGTCAAAAGTGCCTTCTTATATGGTAAAATAAAAGAGGAAGTTTATGTGTGTCAACCACCAGGTTTTGAGGATAATAAACATCCTGATTGGGTGTATAAGCTTGATAAGGCTCTTTATGGGCTGAAACAAGCTCCTAGAGCCTGGTATGAGACACTCTCAACTTTTCTTCTAGAAAATAGTTCACTAGAGGCCCATTGATAAAACCTTATTCATCAAGACTGTGGGACAGCATAAGCTCCTTGTTCAAATTTATGTAGATGACATAATTTTTGCATCCTCTGATCCACAATTGTGTGATGAATTCACAAAGCTCATGAAGCAAAAGTTTGAAATGAGTGCTATGGGGGAATTACAGTTCTTTCTAGGTTTGCAAATCAAACAAAGGGCTGATGGAATCTTTATTCATCAGTCCAAATACACAAAAGAGTTGTTGAATAAGTTTGATTTACAAACCTGTAAGCCCTGTTCTACTCCCATGAGCAGCATCACACAACTGGATGTTGATCAGAAAGGTAAAGCGGTTGATGAAACCCTTTACAGATGTATGATTGGGTCCTTGATGTACCTTACAGCTTCTAGACCAGACATCATGTTTGCAACATGTGCCTGTGCTAGATTTCAGGCTGCACCTAAAGAATCCCATTTGATTGCAGTCAAAAGGATCTTTAGATATCTGCAGGGCACCCAATCACTAGGTCTTTGGTATTCAACTGGGCATTCTTGCAAATTAGTTGCTTTCTCTGATAGTGACTATGCAGGATGCAAAGTCACCAGAAAATCCACTTCTGGTGGTTGCCAATTCCTAGGCAATTGTTTAGTTTCTTGGCAGAGTAAGAAACAAACATCAATTGCTACATCCACTGCTGAAGCTGAGTACATTGCTGCTGCAAGTTGTACTTCCCAGGTACTCTGGCTTCAGAACCAACTCTTGGATTATGGCATTACAGAGACTAAGACTCCATTACTAATGGATAGTGCTTCAGCTCTTTGTATTGTTAAAAATCCAGTCCAGCACTCTAGGACCAAACATATAGAGATCAGACATCATTTTATAAGATGCTATGAAAAAGGTCTGATTGATCCAAAGTTTGTGCCTAGTGCTGATGAGCTTGCAGACATCTTTACTAAGCCTTTAGATAGTGCCACATTCCAAAATTTGGTACTAAGGCTTGGTATGCTGCAGCTAGAATAATTTGACTAATACTGATGTTCTCAGTTCACAAGTACTGATGAGCATTGTATGCAAAGGTCAAATATAAGTACTGATGAATCATTTAGTCTTCAGCATTTTCACAACTACTGAAGACTAAAACAATTCAAAGTACTGAAGTACATTATTTGTTGAAAACAGCTGATGTAGTTACAACTACTGATGTGGTTATAACTACTGATGTATAATTTTCAAACAAATAAGTACTGAAGAACAAATTTTGGTCATAAGTACTGATGTGTAATCTTACACCTAAGTACTGAAGACAATTTGTTCACCAGCTCTGAAGAATAATTTATCAGCACTTATGAACATCTGATCACAAGAGCTGAGGAATAAAATATTCACAAGAGCTGAAGGGCCAATGAAACATCTGAAAGTCAGCCAAAGAGCTGATGAGTAAATGTGGAGGTCAGAATGAAACAACTGAATTGACGGAAACAGCTGATGAGTAACTTTACTCTTCAGCTGATACCTACATCTGCTGTTTCATACCCAAACAACTGAAGGACAAAACCATGTCTTCAGTAGTTTCACAACTACTGATGACTAACACCAAGTCCTCAGTTGTTTACAACTGAAGCAAAACCATGTCTTCAGTAGTTCATAACTACTGATGTCAGTAGTTTACAACTACTGAAGGCTAACACCAAGTCTTCAGTTGTTACAACGTCTGAAGATGAAAACCATGTCTTCAGTAGTTTATAACTACTGATGACTAACAACAAGTCTTCAGCCGTTTACAACATCTGAAGGACAAAACCAAGGTCTCAGTAGTTTCAACTATTGAAGACTAACACCAAGTCCTCAGATGTTACAACCACTGAAGGTTAAAACCACGTCATCAGTAGTTTCAACAACTGATGACTAACACCAAAACCTTCAGTAGTTTTTCTTTTAGCCTATAAATACCCAACCTACCTTCAGAGCTTTTCATTCTCACTTGACCTAAAATTTCAAAAACTCTGAAACCTCCCATACACCATTAATGGCGACCATGCAACTAAAGCCACGACACAACTGTGTCGCGTACCTCACAAAATCGCCCTTCTGGACCAAATTTCATGTGCGATAGATTTGATGGTCGACTCACCCTACCAAACGGCCTTCTTACTAAATCCCATCATCTACGCCGATTCATTAGCATAGTTCTGGACGAATATCACCATCCAAACTGGAGAGAACGATGGCGAGGTCTCTCTCCGGTCGTCCGTGAACAACCACCCAGTGGTCATTACTCCAGCTATAATCCGACAAACCCTAAAGCTGGAGGATGCCACTTTCCCAACCTCTACCCCAAAGGCACCCTTGATCTCTCTTTCACTGCCAATGACTATCAGGGTGACCTCGCTGCTTCTACTTTGTTGAAGAAACATTTCCCAGATCCTCAACGCCTTATATTTCATATGGTGAATGTTTGTCTGGCCCCGAAAACATCTTCATGGGACCAGATGTCCACAAGGTGGCAACAGGTATTGTACTCTATCTTTGAGAAACACCACTTAATTTTACTGAAATAATATTTTTGGAACTCAAAGACATGGCCTCAAAACCATTTGCAAACCGTTGGATTTTATATCCTCGGTTCATTATGGCCATGATAGAGAACCAGCTTAATGCTGAGGGACTTGTTGGCACTGGGGTCCCTGCCATGGCTGTTTTAGCTGAGGTATACTCCAGGCACAACACCGACCAGACACTCAAACAGGCTGCCAAGCTGCGAAAACCCACGCAGCTGGAACCCACAGCCTCCACCTCCAGTCTAAAGTCCCCACCAAGCCCAAACCCAAAAAGAACCCACAAAGGCTACTCAGGGAGATGAGTCCCCTGAGGATGCCCCTGCAACACAAATGCAGGAAGTGACTGCTGTAGATTCTCCCAGCAGTCACCACGACTCCACCTACCACAACCGCACAGGTTTCCTCTCAACAGGAGCCTGATGCAACCATTTCTGGGCTGCCACACATCTGGAGTCTTTCTCACTTGAGGAGACTGCCATTGAAACGCACATTCCTCCCCATGTGCAATCTGCTTCTAGCCCATCTCCCACTGCAACCGCCCCTAAAAGCCCTACATTAATAATTGCAGAAGTGTTGACCCATCTTAACACTCCACCCTCTACCCAGAAACAATCACAACTGGGAAAACTCCAACCAAAGAGAGGGTGGACACAAGTGTTGATGGGAGCCCACAACACAGAGAATCACATATCTCATCTCCCAGTGTGGCTAGGGAGATAGGATATTCTGGTGAGGCTGCCACTTCCCCTGCATCAGCATATGAGCAGGAAGAAGCTGGTACCATCAATAGGACCTCACCAGAGGCAACTGCCGATGATGGATCCAATCCGAGGCTGGAAGTCCCCAGAACCAAGACAAAGGGCACATGCAACTACTGAGCCACACTCAGTGCATGTACATCCTGACACAGTCAGGAGGTCAGGTGATTCAGTGCAAACTGATGATGACCTGAGCTTCTTCTTTGATGTAGTTGCTCAAAATACCATTCTTGAGGAGGAGGTGAGCAGACTCAAAGAGCTACTTGCCAAATTCTCCCAAGAATCAAGTCCATCTGCCACCATTAACCCACAGATGGCACCTTCACCTGAAGGTCTCACAAATACTCAACCACTCCCACAAACTCAGCCACCTGCCTCTGCTTCTGGCACTAGTTCTCAGGAACAGAACCCTCCTGAGCAACTAGTTGCTATCTTCCAAAAATCCCTGCCTCTCATCACACCAATAATCACAGACATTGTGATGAAAACCCTTCATGAGAGGCTTCCCTCACAAATACAACCCATGGTGGAGGTTGCTGTAGCTAAGACGCTTGCTGATAGTCAAACCCCAACCAATGCACCCAAAAAGGGGGAGACATCAGTGCAAGCCAAGAGGAAGAGGGTAGAGGAGGAGAAAGAAGTAGGGAGAGAGGAGGAAAACGAGAGGGGAGGATTGAGGAGACTGTGAAGGTGAAGGGGAAGGAGAAGGTGAGGGAGGAGAGAGCTGAACAGATAGAAGTGGCTGAAATCCAAAAGATTTCAGTGTCACTTATAAAAAGAGGAGAGGAGAGAAGGAGGGAGAGAAGGTAGAGAAGGTGGATACTGATCTAGCAGTCCTAGTCAAGGAGGCTGATGCTGAGCATAGCCGATCAATGGACTCTGTCATTGATCAGCTGTTCAGCAAGGCTTTGACATGGGCACTGCCATGCTAGATCAGGAAATTAGGAAGATGAAGATAAAGGAGATAGAATACCGATGGACCACTTATAGCCAAGAGGAAAGAAAGAGACTCGAGGCTATGAGTAGGTTTATTTCGAAGTATCTGGGGAGACCAGTCCTAGATGTGAAGGCTTGGACCAGGGACAGAATCTTGGCTATAGAGACCAAGATCTGTTCGGCTGGTGATTTTACCAAGGGACTGGTCGCAGAAGCCCTATCTGAAGCCGGTGCTGGGAACAGGACCTTGCTAGTCAAACAGACTAAACCTGCCCTTATCTCTAGGTTGCTAGCAAAGCCTGCCCAAATTCCCACACCAACAACACAAACACAACCACAAAACCAACCCCTTCACCATCAAAACCTATTGCCGATGATCCACCCTTGCAGAAGAAGAGAAGGGTGTTGAGGCTGCAAGAAGAAGAAGAAGAGGAGGATGAGGAGGATAGACTGCCTCTTTCTACAGTCATATCCTTGCCACGAGACATACCTAAACCCATCACTCCCACCTCACAGATGGAAGCTGTGAGGGTTAAGATAGAAGAAGAAGAGCAGTAGAAACGTCATGATGAAGAAATGATGAAAAGCATTGACAAAACTTATGCTGCTTCTACTTCTATAATCAATATGAAGAAGGAAGCTCTGAGACTCTACACTCTCAAACAAACTTTTCAATATGATAAAGATAGAGTGAGAACTTGTCCTGATCCTAGGGTGGCTCACAGGATCATTAAGAAAGACATTCCTGTGAGATACAAGAGCCAAGTGAAGAAGATCGTAGATGAAGTGATCACAGTGGCTCTTGTAATAACACCCTGGGAGATTGTAGAGGAGTTCGAGAAAGCCTATAGAGCTAAGCAGCCACCCCAAACGATGTTGGATAATAGGGTGGTTAGGAAAGGCTTAGTCTATAAGAGGCTTGAGAACTTCCGAAAGGATGAGCTCAACCTGCTACTAGAAGGCAGACATCCTGATGAATTCGCCTATAGGCAAATCACAACTGTTGAGCTCAAGAATGGCAAACAGGCCAAGTTTGTCTCAGAGCTGTACGGCCGTGAAGGATTATTCGAAGGTGAGGCTGAGGACCTATCCAAAGAAGAACAAATGACATTCCTTCAAGCCTACACCAGAGAATCCTACAGGCTCGTACGTGGGAAGTAGGTCTCATGGATGGGACAACAGCCCTGTTCAGTTCCCCAAGACAGGGTTCCCATCCAACTATGCCAATCAAATCTCAGAGACCTCTTCCCAGGCCAGTGCTTATCAGGGTCATCTTCTAAGCTGATCAAGAAGGAAAAAGACCAATCATTCTGCCATCAATAAGTGGGACCAATAAATTGCTTAGAGGTTTTGGCTGCATTGGTTCAGGGGGAGTTTGTTGGACCAAAAGAACCAATGAGCCAGATCAGAAAAACCTCTAAGTCCCACATGACATCACAACAACTGCTGAAAGCTTCATCAGCAGTTTGACAAAGACTGAAGACTCAACAACTGAAGATCAAAGAACTGAAGAACAACAGCTGAAGATCTAAAGTACTGAAGACCATAAGTACTGAAGTCTGAAGTACTGAAGACTTCAAGTACTGAAGACTCAAGTGCTGAAGATCAACAGCTGAAGAACTGAAGAACTGAAGATCAACAACTGATGTACAAAGTCTGAAGACAAAGACTGAAGACATCAGCTGATGACAACTACTGAAGTCATCAGCTGATGAAACATCTGAAGATCAAAGTCTGAAGACCAAGTGCTGAAGCTTCAGAGTTTGTCACAACAGCTGAAGAAGTTGTCTTCAGTTGTTGTGATGGTTTTTCTCTTTCAGTAGTTTGTAATTTTCCTTTTCAGTAGTTTGTACAATAGCTGAAGAGTTTGTTCTTCAGTTGTTATAGTTCAGTAGTTGTAAACGACTGAAGAGTTTGTTCTTCAGTGTTGTACTTTTTAGTAGTTTCTTTTCAGTTCTTGTAATAGTTTGACACTTAGCATTTTGTAAGAAGATGTCAGCTGTTGTGACATCTTCAGTAGTTTAGTTTGTTATCAGCAATTTGTTAATAACAGTTGATGTCACAGTCAAGTGACATCAGTATTAGGTTATTCTTCCCTATATAAGGAAGATGACCTAATTATAGCCGCTGCTAATTACAGTCGCATTCGAAGCATGTATTGAATGAAATATTCTCTTTGCAGAACTTCCATCTTTCTCTATAACTTACTGTTTTATTGTTAAATCTATTGTGTTCTTGCTTGTTTGTTCTAATTCTTGTACTAAATCCGCTGCGAATACAACCTAATTGATCAAACAAGAGGCTTAGATCCTGTCACAGGTTAAACACTTGCTCACATACGTAGCTACATCCGCCTTCATATTAGGCCACCAATAGTGCGCCTTTAGGTCTTGATACATCTTGTCAGATCCAGGATGTATGGAGCATTTAGACTTGTGTGCCTCACTCATAACTAAATCCCTCAGGTTTCCATAGATAGGCACCCAAAGTCTATCCATGAAGTATCGAATTCCATCCTCTTTCACCACCAGTTGTTTTCCATTCCCCGTAATGACTCAGAACCAATATTTTCCTCTTTCAAGGCTTCTATCTGTGCTTCCTTAACTTGTTCAGGCAGATGATATTGATTGTAAGCTGTAAGGCTCACACCCGCCTGGGTTTAACTGTTTCTTTTCGACTTAAGGCATCGGCAACCACGTTCGCCTTTCCAGGATGGTACTTGATAGCGCAATCATAATCATTCAGAAGTTCCACCCAACGTCGTTGCCTCATATTCAACTCCATTTGCTCAAGATGTGCTGAAGACTCTTGTGATCGGTGTAGATAGTGCATTTGGTACTATACAAGTAATGTCTCCAAATCTTTAAGGCAAAAACCACTGCACCCAATTCCAAGTCATGGGTGGAATAGTTCTTCTCGGGAACCTTCAGTTGTCTCGAGGCGTAAGCTATCACCTTTTCACGTTGCATCAGGACACAACCCAATCCTTGAATGGATGCGTCATAATACACCACGAAATCATCTGTTCCCTCTGGCAGTGCCAATATTGGTGCACTACAGAGTTTCTGTTTTAATAGATGAAAAGCCGCCTCTTGACTTTCACCCCATTTGTATGTCGTTCCTTTGTGGGTCAAGGCTGTGAGAGGTTGTGCTATTTTAGAGAATCCCTCTATGAATCATCGGTAATACCCTGCTAATCCTAGAAATTGCCTTATCTCGCTTGGTGTTTTGGGTATAGTCCAATTCTTTATCGCCACAATCTTGGCAGGATCAACATGTATTCCCTGCTTATTCATAATATGACCTAGGAATTGCACTTCTCGTATCCAAAAATCACACTTGGAGAATTTGGCGTACAGTTGCTCATTCTTTAACAATTCCAAGATCAATCGTAAGTGCTCTTCATGATCCTCCTTGGTCTTAGAGTATATCAGTATATCATCGATAAACATGATGATGAACTGATCAAGATAGGGTTTGCACACGCGATTCACGAGGTCCATGAACACCGCAGGTGCATTAGTCAACCCAAAAGGCATGACCAAGAACTCGTAATGAGTATAACGAGTACGAAACGTGGTTTTGGAAATGTCTTCTTCACGGACTCTAAGTTGATGATATCCAAACCTCAAGTCGATCTTCGAATAATAACTTGATCCCTGAAGCTGATCAAATAAGTCGTCGATACGAGGTAAAGGGTATCGGTTCTTGACTGTGACTTTGTTTAACTCCCTATAATCGATGCACATTCAAAACATGCCATCTTTCTTCTTAACAAAGAGAACAGGAGCTCCCCAAAGTGATATGCTAGGTCGAATAAAGCCCTTATCTAAGAGCTCCTGAAGTTGTGATGACAACTCCTGTAGTTTGTTCGATGCTAATCGATAAGGTGCTCTAGCAATCGGGGCTGCACCAGAAGTCAGTTCGATTTGGAATTCCACTTGATAATGAGGTGGTAGTCCGGGAAGATCCTCTGGAAACACCTCTGGAAAGTCTCGTACCACATGTATGTCCTCCATTCTCCTTTCCTCCGGTTGCTTATCGGTGACGAGTGCCAGAATAGCCAAACGACCTTTTCGCAACAACTTTTGTGCTTTTATGTAAGAGATGATGCCTATCATTGCACCACTCCTATTGCCTATGACTGTAAGGATTTCGTCACCAACAGGAATTCGTATAATTTTCTCGTGACATATGACTTCCGCTTGCTTATTAGAGAGCCAATCCATGCCTATCACCACATCGAAACTTCCCAGTGTAACAGGCATAAGATCTATAGCGAAAGTATGACCAGCGAGCTCTATTTTACAATCTCTAAGGATGTGTGTTACATGGATTTGTTTACCGTCGGCCAATTCTACGGTGTATTTGGATTCTATGGCAGAAGGAATATCACTTAGAAGACTACAGAACTTTAAGGATATGAAACTCCTATCGGCTCCAGTATCAAACAGTACCGTAGCGAAACATCCATTGACAGAAACCTACTAGTAACAGTTGTAGGGTCATTTAGAGCCTCACCTGAGCCAATGACGAAGGCTCTCCCTTTGGCTCCATTATTGTTACCACCGTTTCCATTTCCGTTGCCATCATTATTGTTGTTGTTGTCTTGGTTGTTGTTATTTGACCATTACCATTACCATTTTTCCTTAGCTGTGGGCAGTTCGCCTGTAGTGCCCTTCTTTCCCACATTCAAACAACCCTTGGGGGTCTCCTGAGGTTGCTGTGGCTTCTTCACCAAGTCACCACGACAATCCTTGGCTAAGTGTCCTATTTTTCCGCAATGCTAGCATTTGAAATTATCACATCTTCCCATATGATGATAGTTACACCGCGTGCACCTCGGTTGTTTACCACCATAACCGCTTGGTCCTTGGTTTTGAAGTCGACTGGTTGAAGTTACGGTTGTTATCGAACCTCCATTGTTGTTGCTAAACCGGCTGTTGCTGCTGAGGTTGTTGTTGACCACTGGACGATGATGATTTGTTATTGTTGTTGGAAGCATCCCATTTCCTTTTGTTATCGGGCAGGCTCACCACAGCGCCCATTTCGGTAACCGTCCTTGCTCCACTGCTTCGTCGGTCAGTTTGTGGGCTAAGCGAATTGCTTGCTGGATTGTAGCTGGGTTGGAGGAAGTCACCATACTTCGAATCTCGGGCACCATCCCCGAATGTAGTGCTCCACCGTTTGTGCATCTCGTTTACCATTCCTGGGCATAGGGTGGCCAGTTCATGAGTTCGAGTGGTATAAGCCTCAATTTCTAAACCTTGCATTTTTAGTTGCTAGAATTCCATTTCTAGCTTTTGTACTTCACTTCGAGGACAGTACTCCTCGGTCATCATCTCCTTGAATTTATTCAAGGGAAGCTCATTTGCCATAGCTTGCCCTAGCATTTGTACTTGCGCATTCCACCAGATAAAGCGGCACCTTCCAAGGTCCCGGTGGCATATTTCACCTGATCGACAGGTGGGTAGTTACATTTGGAGAAAACAGATTCTGTCTTCTCAAACCATCATACCAGTCCTACAGCTCCCTCAGTCCCGCTGTAGGTGTGTGGCTTACAGTCTATAAAGGACTTATAAGTACACACTGGTGGTCCTGCTGGCTGTCCCGGTTAGGCAGTAGCCACCGCTGCCTGAACATGTTCGTTTATCAGGGCAGCTAATTCAGCAGGTGTCATGTTTATGGCACCGCTGCCATGATCTCTGGCGCCACGTCCACATCCGCGCCCACGCCCATGACCACGTCCACGTCAACGGGCGTCCATTTTTCACTTTACATTCACAAGTACAATAATGAGTAACATCAAACACATTTATCTCATTGAAGTACAGTAAACATGAAGAAATAATGAATTCGTCACCACCATAACATTTATAACAAAATAATAACCAAAGGTAAATAAATTGCAAATGAGTCACAAAATATTATCAATGTCAAAATTTGAGTTTGTCGTTCGGTGGGGAAACAACCCTTCCCACGTAGGTTTCAAAATGAACGCTATGTAGTCAAAGTTATAAGAATAAAGAGAATCAATCGAACAAAGCTGATCCATCACTGTTTCCATTGTCCTGAGCTTCTTCTGGTTCTTCCTCAGGGTCTTCATCGGAGTCTTCGAGAGGTGCAGGGTTATCCTCGATTTGTAGTGCTGCGAGTTGTGCTTCTAATCTGGTTAGTCTGCTCTCAACGCCCACATTATGGAGATCATGTTCGCCCATATGCTCAGTAAGATCCATCACTCTACCAACCATTTTGAAATTTCCTAGGATGGACATCGACAACCGCTCCTCAATTACAGCCATCTTTAGCCATAGTCGGCGTATGTCGTTCTTAAGTGTGGAGTTCTCGTCAGTGAGCACTCCAACTCGTCAACGCTCAGTCTAAAGTGTCGCGATAAATTCCGCCACGGCTTGCTCAAGGGGTACATCTAGAGATGGGAGGGTGGGTGTCGCAGAGGTAGTTGCCGACCTATTCCTAGATCCAGTAGTGGCCGGCTTCGGAACACGCTCCCTACAAATCATGCGATCTATACAAGTCGGGTAATAACTCCAATCTCGTGGAGGGTCGCGTTCAGGTGGCATAAACGGTTGATCCCAGCCTATCTCACCACGGGGGTAAGGATGTCGCGGCCAGTCATACACTCGGTGAGATACAGGTGGAGGGGATCCAGAACGAGCACGTCTTTTTCCCAAAACCCGTGACGATGATGCCATGCTGCAGAGTATGTGATGTGTATGCCAATGAGTATACAGTAGAGAAATCAGGAACAAGTAACTAACTAACTGTGTGTGGTTATAGTCTAGTGTGTATGCAACCTAGTTCTGTATAACCAATGGCTCTGATACCAATCTGTCATACCCTTAAAATCCACGTGCGGAGTTTAACCACGAGGCGTGTGTACAAATGTAAGGCCCTGATCCCGGGCACCTCATAGTTGGTCATTCATTGCACATAAAGAATATATTTTACAGTTAATTTAAATAGACATTGCAGCGGAAACATTCAAAAGAGATATCTCATTTCATCATAAAAGCTTTACAAAGTATTACATCGTAAATCAATTACAAAATAGTCATAAACAGTGACTTGTGGTAGTAAGAGGATTCCTTAAGTAATCCCGTTTATCCGAATCCTGAACAAACACCACTTTGTTTTCTAAATACATTTAACAAAATATGTTACAAAATATTAACAAGAAATGCCATCCCAGAAGAGCTAAGTAGCCGTCTCGTGCCATCCTCAGCAACACTACCTGCCAACTGGAAACACATAAAAAGTCAGCGTTGCTGAGTGAGTTCTAGTTTTATAATAAAACATACTTTCCTTTCGATAAAACAGTTCTTACATACATGCGATCACACAACATACGTACACATAGATAATATTATTATTATCTTTATTATTATTCATCAACTTTCGTTCGTGTACCGTTCATCGTTAACATTCACATTCATTCATAAACTCTTTCTTTCGTTCGTACGTTTCATACTTTCATTCATACATTCATTACATATGTCCGTACGTTCGTTATGTTCATTCATTCGTTCCTTACATTCGTTCGTACGTTCATTACATTCGGTGACGTGTACAATACCCCGAACATTGTGCACTACTGCTGGTGCTAGACCTGTGATGATTAATCGCAAACGTTGTGCACTACTGCTGATCCAGTCACCTAGGGAAAGTACACGTACACCTATCTTTCCTCTTTCATTCTGGATCAATGCCATACGCTATACCCCGAACATTGTGCACTACTACTGGTGCTGGACCTGTGATGATCAATCACAAACGTTGTTCACTACTACTGATCCAGTCACCTAGGGCTAGCGGCAATGATCCCATACATATGGTCAATCACAAAGACTGACCCCAGTGTGCATCCTTCAGGGTAGCTAACCTGCACACCATTGAGCTAACACCTTCATAGGGTGTGCACCTCCATACATTTGCTTGCAAGCTTTTCTTACATTCATTCGTTCATTCATTAATGCATGCATTTATTCATCATGTTCCTCTTTCATTGTCTTTCACTTTACGTTTCTTATTACTTTCGTTTTATTCATTAATCATAACACGTAAAGTTACGGAAAGGTAAACACGTATCGAAACAAGGAACATCGATATTTACAAATCATCAGTCATTACCATCATATAGGGCTACATCATACATATCATACATACATCATGTATATACATGCAATACTATCACCATCATGCCCAACGTAACTTCTAAGCCTCGACAGTTATCACCCATGTACCTACGGGAGCTATTACATCATTACTTACTCTTACCCTTTTCCTGAAGGCTAGTAACTGGACTACATCTCTTCTCGTACATAATAGCCCTATTTGGGAGATTGGGCATACTCCAGTCGCATGGCCTCCACACGACTGGATCATGCGATTGGGCACCTATGCGAATGGGCATACAATCATGCAAATGGACCCTCGATCGTGCGAATGAATACTAGGCGATTGGACATCATGTGAATGGGACTAATACGGATGAGCACCTATGCGACTGGACTATCAGTCGTGCGATTGGGCACTAGGCGACTGAGCATCTATGCGACTGGACCTCCAGTCATGTGATTGAGCTTCAGTCGTGCCATCGAGTCACAGTCGTGCCATTGAGTCACAGTCGTCCCTCAGTTGGCCGATTGGCCCTTCAGTCGCCTAGCCCTAACTAGGCAGCGACTGAAGTTCATCCCGATCTACAGCCGCGACATACGGCCATCAAACTCTTCCAAACTCATTTCGAGCCAAAATTAGCCCTCTTAAACCTTAGGGAATCATACTATGACATCATACAAGCACATACAAGTCCAAAATCACCCTTTAAACACACTACACACCATTACACCCGAATGGGTTATTCACACATTTCAAAAACAGGTTTATATGTGTTCCAGCCCCAAAATCGTTTGAAAACAAGTAAATGAAGGGTCCTAGAACTCACACAGACAAGAAGAGGATGAAGAGCTTCGTTTGGACTAGTTACTCGACGAGTTTCGAGCCCGAATCACCACTTTTCTCTCTTTTTCTCTTCTTTCTCTCTTCTTTCTCTTTTCTCTTCTTTCTGACCGAGTTTTGCAAGTGTGGGGAGGGAGATGGCTGCCCCCTCCCTTAAGCTACAGTCCAGTCACCCGAACCCAGGCGTATGGGCACTCCAGTTGCCCGAACATCATGCGACTGGACCTTCAGTCGCCTGAGCTCCATGCGATTGGACCTCCAGTCGCATGGCACTCCAAAAAGTCAAATTTCCAGGTGTTACAAGTCCACCCCCCTTGTTTAGGTTTCGTCCCCGAAACCTGCTATTCTTCGAACAAACGTAGGTAATGCTGTCTCATTTCTTCTTCGGTTTCCCATGTTGACTCGGATCCCTTCCTGTGCTTCCACTGTACACGCACAAGAGGAACCATTTTATTTCTCAGCCTCTTCTCTTTTCAATCGATGATCGCCACTGGTTGCTCTACATAATTGAGCCGTTCATCTACTTCGATATCCTCCAGTGGAACAATCATATCTTCATCTGCCAAGCACTTTCTCAGATGAGATACGTGGAAGGTCGGGTGAATTCCACTTAACTCATCTGGTAACTACAACCTATAGGCCACCTTTCCTACTCGAGCAATGATTCGGAAAGGGCCTATATACCTCAGGCTCAACTTGCCCCGCTTTCTGAACCGAATGATACCCTTCCAAGGTGAGACCTTCAACATAACCCGGTCACCCACCTGGAACTCAATCGGTCTGCGTCGTTTATCAGCATACGACTTCTGTCTGTCTTTGGCTGCCTTCATGTAGGCCTTGATCTTTTCCAGCTTTTCAGTTGTAGCCTCAATCACTTCGACGCTCCCCAATTCCTTCTGACCAATATCACCCCAACAAGCGGGGGTCCTACACCTCCTACCGTATAGCATCTCATAAGGTGGCATGCCAATGCTGGCGTGATAGCTGTTATTGTATGAGAATTTAGCTAACGGTAAGTGGTCATCCCAACTTCCCCCAAAATCAATCACACATGCCCGAAGCATGTCTTCTAATGTCTGAATGGTCCTTTCGGACTGACCATCAGTCTGGGGATGATAAGCCGTGCTGATATGTAACCTCGTCCCCATGGCGTCGTGGAATTTCTTCCAGAATTTGGATGTAACCGGGTGTCACGATCAGACACAATCGACACCGGTACACCAGGACGGGTCACAATCTCCTTGATGAAAAGATCGGGCAACCTCTCGGATGAATATGTCTCGCGTATCGGTAGGAAGTGAGCACTCTTCGTCAAGCGGTCAACGATCACCCATATACCATCATACCCTTTGGGGTACGCTGCAACTTCGTAATGAAATCCATGGTGATGTGCTCCTACTTCCATTCCGGTGTATCCAAGGTTGAATCTTTCCATACAGCTTCTGGTGCTCTTCCTTTACTTGTAAACAAGTAAGGCACTTACTCACATACTCCACCACGTCACGCTTCATACCCGGCCACCAATAATCCTTCTTCATGTCTTGATACATCTTCGTAGCACCGGGTTGAATAGAGTATCGAGTCTTGTGAGCCTCATCCATAATATTCATTCGTAGATCCCTAAGACGAGGAATCCACATACGTCCAAACTGGGTTCTAACACCAAATGTGTTTTCACCCAACTCCGTGACTAGAACTATCATTCTCTCAGAGTTAAGATGATCTTCTTTCAGTGCCTCATCTTGAAACTCCTTGACTTGCTTCATCACGTCCGAGGTCATAACCAGCTGGTACGCCTTCACCCGAATCGGCTCGGGCCTCCCCTTTCGGCTAAGGGCATCCGCCACCACGTTGGCTTTGCCCGGATGGTAATGAATCTCAAAATCAGAATCCTTTATAAGCTCTAACCATCGCCTTTGCCTCATATTCAAATCCTTCTGCTCGAAGAAGTACTTCAAGCTCTTGTGGTCGGTGAAGATGGTGCACTTCGTCCCGTAGAGATAGTGCCTCCAAATCTTAAGTGCAAAGACCACAACTGCTAGCTCCAAGTCATGAGTGGGGTAGTTAACCTCATGAACTTTCAACTGTCGAGATGCATAGGCTATAACCTTTCCTCTCTGCATTAACACGCACCCTAATCCCGAGTAGGAAGCATCAGAATAAACCACCAGATCTTCACTTCCATCGGGTAATGACAGAACAGGAGCTTGGGTCAATCTCGTCTTCAACTCTTCGAACGCCTTCTCTTGAGCTTGACCCCATACAAACTTTACATCTTTCCGGGTCAACTTGGTTAGTGGAGAAGAGATCTTTGAAACGTCTTGAATAAATCTTCTATAATAGCCCGCCAAACTCAAGAAACTGCGGATCTCGGATGGCGTCTTTGGAGACTTCCATTGCATCACCCGCTTCCACCTTTGCCGGATCCACCATAATCCCCTCCGGATTCACCACGTGACCCAAGAACTGAACTTCACGCAACCAGAACGCGCACTTGGAGAACTTGGCGTACAGTTTCTCCCTTCTCAACGTCTCTAACACTTCCCGAATGTGACCGGCATTTCTATCTCGTTCCCCGAATAAACCAGGATATCATCGATGAACACAATCACTGATTTATCCAACATCAGCCGACACACCCGATTCATCAGGTCCATAAAAGCAGCTAGCGCATTGGTCAAACCAAAAGACATGACAAGGAACTCGTAGTGACCGTAGCGCGTGCGAAAAGCCGTTTTAGGGATATCCTGCTCTTTCACCTTTAGTTGATGGTAGCCCGATCGAAGATATATCCATGAAAACCAACTGGCGCCTTGAAGCTGATCAAACAAATCATCAATCCTCGGTAACGGGTACCGATTCTTCACTGTCAACTTGTTCAGCTCATGGTAGTCTATGCACATCCTCATACTACCATCCTTCTTTTTCACAAATAGGACTGGAGCACCCCAAGGTGAGATACTCGGTCTAATGAACCCCTTATCTAGTAGCTCTTGCAACTGCTCCATCAACTCTTTCATTTTCGTCGGAGCCAATCGATACGGTGCTTTGGCAACAGGTTGGGCGCCTGGTATCAGATCAATCTGAATCTCAATCTCTCGGTCAGGTGGCAATCCCGATAAGTCTTACGGGAACACGTCTGGAAAATTACACACAACCGGGACATCGGACAGTTGTGGTGTTGGCGTTTCCACATCCTTCACATAACAAAAGTAGGCGCTACACCCACGCCTCATACACTTTCCCGCCACCGCCATCGAGATCACTTTCGGGATCGTCATGACCCGATCCCCATAAACCGTTACTAAACTCCCGTCGGGCGCTATCAAATGAATCAGCTTCTTTCGACACACTATATTTGCCTCAAAGTCCGCCAACCAATCCATCCCAAGCACCAAATCAAAACCACCCAAGGTCATCGCAAATGGTCTAACTGGAAATTTGTGGCCCTATAATTCCACATCACAACCCTCTATCACCTCGGAAATCTTGGTAGACTTACCTATCGCAGTTTCTGCATCAAACGGTACGTCCACACGTCTACTACTAACAGGCAGTTTGGGACAGAAAGTAGCAGAAATGAAACTTCTACTGGCACCCGAATCAAATAATACAGAGGCTAAAGTTTGGTTCACTAGAAACGTACCGGACACAACATCAGGGTCCGTCCTAGCCTCCTCCTGCGTCATCGTAAATGCCCTGGCGTTTGCCCTCGGTCCTTCATTCCCCGTCTTCTTCATGCCGGAACCCTCAGCCCTTGGCTTCTTGCAGTCTTTATTCATATGACCACTCTCCCCACAGTTGAAGCACCTCATGCTCCTACACTCTCTAGCCATATGACCAGGCTTTCCACACTTGAAACAGACGTTCAACCCCATTCTACACTCCCCGCTATGCTCCTTCCCACATTTACTACACCTCTTCAGTCCCGTACCCGTGTGGCTACACGACGGTCATCCACCGGGCCTTCTTGTTACTCGTCGAAGCGTTACCCTGACCAAACCTCTTCCCATTCCAATTCCGGTCACCACCACTCCTTTCACTACCTTCAGCCACCACCACTACGCCCTTTCATCATACAGTCTTCCCGCCAAGTCCACCACCGACCTAAAGGTGCTCGGTCGGTGCGGTGATCATATGCCTGCAAATATCCGTCGGCAGACCCTGAATATACCTCTTGATCTTTCGCGACAGAGGTGTCACCTGATCCAGCACCAGACATGCTATTTCGTTGAACTTCGTGGTGTACTGTTGGTGGGTCATCGTCCCCGCCTCCAGCTGCAGGAACTCTCTCTTAACTTTATCCATTTCTCGATGAGGACAGAACTCCTCGATCACCAACCTTCTCAGCTTGGACCACTTCATTCTTCCAATGGCCCTGCTACCCTCGGCTTGGACTATGTTGTCCCACTAGCATAGAGTCGAATTCGTGAAAGAGTGGGTAGCGAACTTCACCTTTTGGTCCTCCCGACACTCGCTGATATCAAGGACAGCCTCCATTTCCCTCACCCATCGGTGAGCAGCAGCAGTGCCATTACCGTCAAAAGTAGGGGGCTTGCACCTCATAAACGCCCGTAATTACAGCTTCATGCTGACTCGTGCACAGGCTCCTCCTCCTCTTCCTCTTCATCGTCAGAAAGACTGTTTTTGGCTCGGGCTGCTCCTGCCTTCCTGAGGACCTATTCCTCTCTTTTCTTTCCCCTTCCTGGACAGCCTTTATCACTTCGGTCACCACAGACAGTAAGATCGTCTGCATCACCTGATGTACCTCTTCGACCACGCCTCCTTTACCGAGGCCCTCAAATTGGCGCTCTCGTCTATACCGTCCTGATGAGGGGTCCCGGGTTCTTCATGAACCACTTTCTCTACCCTAGGTCTTCCTCTTGTGGCCCGTGGTTCAGCACCACGTCTGGCACCACCTCCACCCCGTGAAGCTTTGGATGATCTACCACCGGCCATCCTCTATCACCACTGAAAGGTTCAAACACCAACACGGTCATTCAAGAGAATAGCTCAGCTTATGTCAAGTATAGTAAGTCCCTAATTACAGTGGCCAGTTGTGATTAGCCACTTACTTTACTCTTCGACCCCGAGCATTACCTGTCCTGACTACATTAGTATCTAAATCTCACAGTAACACATAAACACATAACATGCGCACATACTACCGTTAACATAAAGAAAATACCTGATGGCACGCAGCTACTCAGATTGGCATCCCTTTCCCTTCCGTCCTATTCTCAGTTTAAGTTAAGGTTTATTTTGAAAATTTACCCATTTCACTTAAACTTAGGCTCTGATACCAACTTGTAAGGCCCCGATCCCGGGCACCTCACATTGGTCATTCATTGCACATAAAGCATATATTTTACAGTTAATTTAAATAGACATTGCAGCGGAAACATTTAAAAGAGATATCTCATTTCATTATAAAAGCTTTTACAAAGTATTACATCATAAATCAATTACAAAATAGTCATGACAGTGACTTGTGGTAGTAAGAGGATTCCTTAAGTAATCCCGTTTATCTGAATCCTCAACAAACACCACTTTGTTTTCTAAATACATTTAACAAAATATGTTACAAAAATATTAACAAAGAAATGCCATCCCAAAAGAGCTGAGTAGTCGTCTCGTGCCATCCTCAGCAACACTACCTGCCAACTGGAAACACATAAAAAAGTCAGCGTTGCTGAGTGAGTTCTAGTTTTATAATAAAACATACTTTCCTTTTGATAAAACCGTTCTTACATACACGCGATCACACAACATACGTACACATAGATAATATTATTATTATCTTCATTATTCCTTCATCAACTTTCGTTCGTGTACCGTTCATCGTTAACATTCACATTCATTCATAAACTCTTTTTTCGTTCGTACGTTTCATACTTTCATTCATACATTCATTACATATGTTCGTACGTTCATTACGTTCATTCATTCGTTCCTTACATTCTTTCGTATGTTCATTACATTTGGTGACGTGTACAATACCCCGAACATTGTGCACTACTGCTGGTGCTGGACCAGTGATGATTAATCACAAACGTTGTGCACTACTGCTGATCCAGTCACCTATGGCAAGTACACGTACACCTATCTTTCCTCTTTCGTTCTGGATCAATGCCATACGCTTAACCCTGAACATGTGCACTACTGCTGGTGCTGGACCGGTGATGATCAATCACGAACGTTGTGCACTTCTGCTGATCCAGTCACCTAGGGCTAGCGGGAAGGATCCCATACATATGGTCAATCACAAAGACTGACCCCAGTGTGCATCCTTCGAGGTAGCTAACCTGCACACCGTTGAGCTAACACCTTCATAGGGTGTGCACCTCCATACATTTGCTTGCAAGCCTTTTCTTACATTCATTCGTTCATTCATTAATGCATGCATTTATTCATCATGTTCCTCTTTCATTATCTTTCACTTTACGTTTCTTATTACTTTCATTTCATTCACTAATCATAACACGTAAAGTTAAGGAAAGGTAAACACATATCGAAACAAGGAACATCGATATCTATAAATCATCAGTCATTACCATCATATAGGGCTACATCATACTTATCATACATACATCATGCATATACATGCAATACTATCACCATCATGCCCAACGTAACTTCTAAGCCTTGACAGTTATCACCCATGTACCTACGGGAGCTATTACATCACTACTTACTCTTACCCTTTTCCCGAAGGCCAGTAACTGGACTACATCTCTCCTCGTACACAACAGCCCTATTTGGGCGATTGGGCATACTCCAGTCACATGGCCTCCACACGACTGGATCATGCGATTGGGCACCTATGCGAATGGGCATACAATCGTGCGAATGGACCCTCGATCGTGCGAATGAATACTAGGCGATTGGACATCATGCGAATGGGACTAATGCGGATGAGCACCTATGCGACTGGACTATCAGTCGTGCGATTGGGCACTAGGCAACTGAGCATCTATGCGACTAGACCTCCAGTCATGCGATTGAGCTTCAGTCGTGCGATTGAGCTTCAGTCGTGCGATTGAGTCTCAGTCGGCCGATGGCCCTTCAGTCGCCTAGCCCTAACTGGGCAGCGACTAAAGTTCATCCCGAACTGCAGCCGCGACATACGGCCTTTAAACTCTTCCAAACTCATTTTGAGCCCAAATTAGCCCTCCTAAACCTTAGGGAATCATACTATGACATCATACAAGCACATACAAGTCCAAAATCACCCTTTAAACACTACACATGATTACACCCGAATGGGTTAAGTTCACACATTTCAAAAATGGTTTATATGTGTTCCAGCCCCAAAATCGTTTGAAAACAAGTAAATGAGGGGTCCTAGAACTCACACAAACAAGAAGAGGATGAAGAGCTTCGTTTGGACTAGTTACTCGACGAGTTTCGAGCCCGAATCACCATTTTTCTCTCTTTTTCTCTTCTTTCTCTCTTCTTTCTCTTTTCTCTTCTTTCTGACCGAGTTTTGCAAGTGTGGGGAAGGAAGATGGCTGCCCCCTCCCTTAAAGCTACAGTCCAGACCCGAACATCATGCGACTGGACCTTCAGTCGCCTGAGCTCCATGCGATTGGACCTCCAGTCGCATGGCACTCCAAAAAGTCAAATTTCCGGGTGTTACAACAAACCAGGATCACAGTCAACATTACTCGGAACAACTCTATATGCCAACTTTTAAAATAAATAAACCAAAGTTCAAACTTTAAAAGCATGGTGAAGCGTATTGTAGAAAAACAAACCCAAAATATAAAAATGTATAATATGGCAAAACATGCGCAAACCAATTGTTTAAAACCCAAAATGTAAAGACAAGTAAATGCTTTTATAGTCTAAGTCTCAAAATGCATGCTCGACCCGTGCAGTGCTCCTATTGGCAAGCTGGATTATCGACCTAAGAATAGCATACTAAAATGTCAACCACATGGTTGGTGAGTTCAAGAGTTTATGTTTAAACATAAATAGTTTAACGGTTGTGATATTATAAGCATGTGTATTGTAACAGATAGCTAGTCCATTAACAACAAAATATTAATTCATATGATTTCGCAATTGAAGCTGACTGTGATAGTTTTTGCCTCCTGCCACGACTTACCATGTCGTGACAAATGTTCATAGGACAAATTGCACCCGTTGACCTCGAGTCACACAGGTGGGGCTCGTCAGACCCAGTAGTACTACCCAAATTTCCCCGCTATTCAAGATTAACAATTCGAAGTGTGAGGATTTTATCATGGTAAACAACACTATATTAATATTATACACATCTTAAATATATAAAGCGTTAGTAAAGTTACCAGTATGCTATCTTCCCCAAAAGAGATTAAGTAAACACTGGGGCATAAACTCACCTGATATCCTTAATGAGTACTTAGAGTTTGCTTGGAAGAAAAAAGTGGACAGTAACCCTCAGAGGTTACCTAGATCATGTAAGTACATGAGTATGTGTAACAGAGAATATTGTGAAACCCTAAGTGCTCTACACCAAAGACTCCAGGTTTTAGAAGGATACACATGTTTGACCCAGTTTGACCTGTTTGACCACCGTTGGTGACATTATTGTGTTGTAACCAACTTAAACTGTTGGACCAAAGAACCAATGAGCCAAGATCAGGAAAACCTCTAAGTCCCACATGACATCACAACAACTGCTGAAGACCTTCATCAGAAGTTTGACAAAGTCTGAAGAATCAAAGTCTGAAGATCAAAGATCTGAAGTACAACAGCTGAAGATCCTAAAGTGCTAAAGATAAGTACTGAAGTCTGAAGTACTGAAACATACAAGTACTGAAGACTTCAAGTACTGAAGACAAGTGCTGAAGATCAAAAGTTGAACTGAAGAACTGAAGATCATCTACTGATGCACAAAGTCTGAAGACAAAGACTGAAGACATCAGCTGATGACATCTACTGAAGTCATCAGCTGATACATCATCTAAAGCCCAAGTCTGAAGAACAAGTGCTGAAGCTTCAGAGTTTGTCACAACAGCTGAAGAAGTCTTCTTCAGTTGTTGTGATGGTTTTTCTCTTTCAGTAGTTTTGTTTATCTTTTCAGTAGTTTGTACAACAGCTGAAGAGCTTGTTCTTCAACTGTTATAGTTCAGTAGTTATAACGACTGAAGAGTTGTTCTTCAGTCGTTGTAGGCTTTCAGTAGTTTCCTTTTTCAGTACTTGTAATAGGTAGACAGCTTTTGTAAGAAGATGTCAGATGTTGACATCTTCAGTAGTTTTATGTTCTATCAGCTGTTAGTTTAATAATCGTTGATGTCACTGTCAAGTGACATCATCATCCATCCTTTGCCGTCTATAAAAGGATGGTGAACCATGCTGTATTAGGTGCCGAAACGTGGGAAGTTATAGAAAACATCTTTTGCAGATCTTTTCTCTCTCTATGTTTGTACTTTTACATGTAAAATCTTTTGTGTTCTTGCTGTAATCGCTAATTACTGTGCTAAATCCGCTGCAAACATAATCTAATTGATCAAACTAGAGGCTGAGATCCTGTCAAATGGTATCAGAGCAGGTTAATCATTGATCAATTTCACTATTGATCATTTGAAACTGCTCTTTTGATCTCTACGTTTGATCGAATTAGCATTTGCAAGAATTAGCTATAGAGAGTAAGATTCTGCTATTTCTGGCCATAAACTTGAGGTTCTCTGGTGGTTTCGAGCTACATTTGTTTTGCTTAAACTTGTTTTTGACTAAAATCTGAGATGACTACACCAACGAACGATCCTCACAATACTGGTTCCTCAACCAAGCCTCCGATGCTTGTGAGGAATGAGTATAACATATGGCAACGTCGTATGCTTCACCACTTGTCTGTCAACAGTGCTGGTTGTTGGAAGTCAGTGGTGCATGGACCATACAAGCCTATGGTGAGCGTCCTGAATCTAATGAACAGGTTCTGAAGAAACCTGAACAATATTCGGACGAAGATCTTAAGCTGTTCGAAATTGATGCTAGAGCCCATGGAATTTTAGCCATGGCTATTCCAAATGAGATTTATTCAGGGCTTTTGCATCATGAAACTGCTCATGACCTATGGGTTGCTCTGAAGGAACAATTTGGAGGAACCGATTCGGTCTTAGCAAATAATAGGGAAATCCTAGCCCAACAATATGAGACATTCTCTCATAGGAAGGGTGAGACTCTGACTCAGCAGTTTGAGCGGTTCTCTTGTTTGATTTCTGAGTTGAAGATGGTCAAACAAGAGTACTCCAACAGCCAGATGAACAACAGGTTCCTTAGATCACTGCCTGAGAGATGGGACACTTATACCATTGTCCTACGCTCCAGTGCAAATCTGGATACTCTATCTCTCACCGAACTTCATGGGAAACTGCTCACATTTGAGAGAGAGATAGAGCAAAAGAGGAAGTTGTCCATCTCTGGCAAGCTCGCTGATGACTTTGTCCAAGGCAATGCTGCCTTGATAAGTCAGGAGTCAGAATATGCTGCATCAGAAAGTTCTTATGATGAGCATATTGATTTCTCTACCAACTCTGAACAAGCTTTTGTTGGTGTTAGTAGTAGTTCAAGAAGCAGTGGTGATAATCTGTGTTTTCTGATGGAGGACTTGAAGGGCATTCCAGATGATGATCTGGAAGAGATGGATATTTTGAACCAAATGGCAATGATAAATATCAGATCTCAGAAGTTCTACAAGAGAACTGGCAGGAAATTCCCTGGTCTCTCTGGCAAAACCAAAGTTGGTTTTGACAAGAGCAAGTTGAGGTGTCACAAGTGCCAAAGGCTTGGACACTTTGCTAGAGAGTGTAGATCATCTGGATCTAACTCCTCTGCACCCTTTGTGACTTTTCCCAGCAATAGCTCACAGCACAGAGGGCAACATTCCTCCAGTTCTGGCCATCCATCACAAGCACAGGCATCACCTGCTTATTTTGTGCCTCAGGGTCATATGCCATACCCATACCCCTGCTACTATGTGCCTCAGCCCAGTCAATCTCAAGCACCTTCTGCTCAACCACCACATGCTCTTCCTGAGCCTCAATCTTCCCAATCTCATCATCAAACACAACCTCAACAACACAGCTTCTTCACCCCAGGAGTTGTTAACTGGAGTAGTCTGCCAGATGATCTATCTGGTCAGGAACAACTACTCCAAGGTGCTGGTCAACATGGTGGTGATAATCCATTTGGAAATCTTGCTCTGATGGCCCTTGAATCTGCTGAGGGGTCATCATCCAATGCCTCATCGCAGGTATCCTCTGAGGCCAAAGCCAAGCTTTGTTCTGAATCATGCATAGCAGCATTTGCTTCTATTAGAGAAGCAAATGTAGCTTTAATAGATAAAAATCTTGAGCTAGAGCACACAATTTCCAAAAAGAAAGCTGAATTTGAGGTTGCACTAAATGAGAAAATGATGAGATTTACAAGCTTAAATGCCAAATCAAAGATGATAAAGCTAGGGAAGATGTACTTCTAGAGAAGTACAGAGACCTCAAGGAAACTCTTGCAACCACCCAAGTTGAGTGTGATCGATGGGTGAAATCATGCAAGGGTTTTGAAATGCTTCTTAGCAAGCAATCAGCTTCCAATGTGAAGTTTGGCATTGGTTATAATCACACTGCTCCTCCAACAGATTTTACTTCAAGAGCAGAAATTAAATCTGATGAGAAAGCAATAACCAATCCTTCTCATCATGTGACCTACTTTCTGATTCAGCATCATCAGAGAGAGAAGTCAGCATTAACTCCTGCCAAAACCAATCAGCCAATGCTACAACAGCTGATGGTTCAAATGCTGACTGTCACATGATCAAAAGGTTGATCAACTCAGGTGTTGTCTCTAGAAGTACTGAAAGTACTGGAGAGCAAGTGACAACATCTGAAGTTCAAACCTCAACTACTGTTAGAACTAAAGAGAAGAAAACTAACAGTAGAAAAGGTTTGAAGACAGCTAAAGAGGATGTCAGGAAAGCAGGCACTACTAGGAAGAAAACCGCTAGTACTGATAGCAAACAGCTGAAGAACAAGTCTTCAGCAGTTTCATCCTCTTCACCTGATGATCAACATAAGATGAAGAAGAAGCCATGTGAGATATGTGGCTTGTTCAATCATCTTACTGATGATTGCTGGTACAAAAGGGGTTCCAAACTCAAACAAAAGGAGAAAATTAATGAGGACATAACTAAAATGAAGAATGAGTTTGAAACCAGTTTGTACTAGCAACATCAAAGCCTGAAATTCCTAAGCCCAAAGCTAAATCTAAAAAGAAGGTAGGGGTTACTCAGGAAACAGCTGAGTTGCTCAAAAGAAGATGGTGCAACATAGGAATCCATCATCAGCAAATCCCAATGTGTCTGAAGAGCTGAAGGCTTTATCACAAAGTCAGACACAACTGGTGATGATGGTTTCAGCATCTAATGGGAAGAGTCAACCATTTAGATGCTCCTGTGTTGAAACCACAGAAAAGGAAGTCCAAGCCAAAGGGTTCCTCTTCTGCACCATCTCCTTCACCTCAGGCTGTTACACATAACACACCTGTTAGTGTTGCACCTGTAGTTGAAAACAGACCCAAAACCAAACAGGTTTGGGTCTCTAAAACTAACTAACATGTGGTTATGATTGCAGGGTTCTTCAACATGCCAAAGAAGCATCTGGTATGTAGACAGTGGAGGATCTATGCACATGACAGGAAGCAGCTCCCTTCTTAATGACTACTCTCAAGGAAAGAAGGGATTTGTCTCCTTTGGCAATGATGCAAAGGGTTACATCATCGGAAAAGGCTTTGTTTCCAATGGGGAAATAAGGTTTGATGATGTTAACCATGTGGAGAATCTCAAGTACAACCTCTTGAGTGTCAGTCAAATGTGTGATAAAGGCCATGTAGCCCTTTTCACAAGCAAGAACTGTCGGATTCTGTCATCCAAAGTTCTAAGTTTGATTGACAAGGTGTTGGATGAATACACTCTCCTGAAGGCCAACAGGACAGGAAGAGTGTATGCCTTAGATCTTTCCAAAAAGATAGATCTAAAAGGCCATCCTTGCCTATTCTCCAAGGCCTCTCCTCAAGAATCTACTCTATGGCATAGAAGGCTGGGGCATGTTAATTTCAAAAACATGAATCAGCTGATAAGTCATGGTTTAGTAAGAGGATTGCCTTTGAAGGAGTTCAAGTGTGAAGATGACTTCACTGCTTGTTTAAAAGGAAAACAACACAAAGTTTCATTCCCTTCAATAGAAGAACCAAAGTCCACTGCCTGCTTGCAGCTCCTGCACATGGATCTCTTTGGTCCTGTCAGAGTGATGAGCATGGAAAGAAGAAATACTGCCTGGTAATTTGGATGATTATTCCAGGTTTGTATGGACTTTCTTCTTCACTCCAAGGATGAAGCAGCCAAGACTATCATGAACTTTGTGTTATTTGTAGAAAAGCAGTATTCCCTGCAGGTCAAGTGTGTGAGGAGTGACAATGGAACAGAATTTAGAAACCACACACTTGATGACTTCTACCTGTCCAAGGGAATTAAAAGGCAGTTTAGTATTCCTAGAACTCCTGAGCAGAATGGAGTGGTGGAGAGAAAGAACAGGACTCTCATCGAAGCTGCAAGGTCAATGTTGGCTGACTCAGGGCTGCCACTGACCTTTTGGGCTGAAGTTGTCAACACAGCTTGCTATGTACAAAATAGAGCTTTAGTGAATAAGAGGTTGATGAAGACTCCTTATGAAGTTCTTCATCATTTGGCCCCTCTAATTTCATTCTTTAGAGCCTTTGGGTGTCCATGTTTTATTCTCAACACTAGCGACCCACTCCAGAAGTTTGCTAGTAAGGTGGATGCAGGGTATTTCATTGGTTATTCATCAACTTGCAAAGCATACAGAGTCCTCAACTGTAGGACAAAGACGGTGGAGGAAACTCTGCATGTTAAGTTTAATGAATCTCCAAAGGACAAGATTCCACAAAACCCTGTGGAGTTGTTTGATTTGGACATACTGCAATATGTCCCTTATCAACCTCCAGCTGTTGAGCCTGTCAACAGTTCTCCACCTGGTGGTACTGATGATGATGAAGTCAGTACTCACCTCTTCAGGTTCATTGACAACCTGCCTGAGTTCACTGAACCTGATGCTCCTGTAGCCTCAGCAGCTCCATCCACAACTAATGCTGATGAGATTTCTGCTTGCTCTACTTCGTTTGAGCTGCCATCCTCTACATGGTTTCAGGAATCTCCATCACCATCTGTTGCTGCTGATGGGTCTACAAACACTTGCACAGATATTATAGTTTATCAAGAGCTGAAGAATCACCCCACATCTCAAATCATTGGTGATATCAATGCTGGAGTTTCAACCAGGAATCAATTGTCCAACTTCTGCTTCTATGCTCTCTTCATCAGTCAGCAAGAGCCAAAGAACTATCATGTTGCCTTAAGAGACAATGGATGGGTGGAAGCTATGCAGCTTGAGCTTCTTCAGTTCAAGAAACAGCAAGTGTGGGAGCTTGTTCCATTACCCAAAGGTAAGTGTGCTATAGGCACCAAATGGGTATTTAGGAACAAAACAGATGAGAAGGGCCAAATCGTCAAGAACAAGGCCAGGCTGGTTGTCCAGGGGTTTGCACAAGAGGAAGGCATCGATTATGATGAGACCTTTGCCCCTGTGGCCAGACTGGAAGCAATCAGACTATTCTTAGCTTAGCTGCTTTCACAGTCTTAAGGTTTATCAAATGGATGTCAAAAGTGCCTTCTTATATGGAAAATAAAAGAAGAAGTTTATGTGTGTCAACCACCAGGCTTTGAGGACAATAAACATCCTGATTGGTGTACAAGCTTGATAAGGCTCTTTATGGGCTGAAGCAAGCTCCTAGAGCTTGGTATGAGACACTATCAACTTTTCTTCTCCAAATAAGTTCACTAGAGGCACCATTGATAAAACCTTGTTCATAAGACTGTGGGACAGCATAAGCTCCTTGTTCAAATTTATGTAGATGACATCATCTTTGCATCCTCTGATCCAAAGTTGTGTGATGAATTTACAATGCTCATGAAGCAAAAGTTTGAAATGAGTGCTATGGGAGAATTACAGTTCTTTCTAGGTTTGCAAATCAAACAACAGGATGATGGAATCTTCATCCATCAGTCCAAATACTCCAAAGAGTTGTTGAATAAGTTTGATTTACAAACCTGCAAACCCTGTTCTACTCCCATGAGCAGCATCACACAACTAGATGTAGATCAGAAAGGTAAAGCGGTTGATGAAACCCTTTACAGATGTATGATTGGGTCCTTGATGTACCTTACAGCTTCTAGACCAGACATCATGTTTGCAACATGTGCCTGTGCTAGATTTCAGGCTGCACCTAAAGAATCCCATTTGATTGCAGTCAAAAGGATCTTTAGATATCTGCAAGGTACCCAATCACTAGGTCTTTGGTATTCAACTGGGCATTCTTGCAAATTAGTTGCTTTCTCTGATAGTGACTATGCAGGATGCAAAGTCACCAAAAATCCACTTCTGGTGGTTGCCAATTCCTAGGCAATTGTTTAGTTTCTTGGCAGAGTAAGAAACAAACATCAATTGCTACATCCACTGCTGAAGCTGAGTACATTGCTGCTGCAAGTTGTACATCTCAGATACTCTGGCTTCAGAACCAACTCTTGGATTATGGCATTACAGAGACTAAGACTCCATTACTAATGGATAGTGCTTCAGCTCTTTGTATTGTTAAAAATCCAGTCCAGCACTCTAGGACCAAACATATAGAGATCAGACATCATTTTATCAGGGATTGCTATGAAAAAGGTCTGATTGATCCTAAGTTTGTGCCTAGTGCTGATGAGCTTGCAGATATCTTTACTAAGCCTTTAGATAGTGCCACATTCCAAAATTTGGTACTAAGGCTTGGTATGCTGCAGCTAGATTAATTTGACCAATGCTGATGCTCTCACTTCACAAGTACTGATGAGCATAGGTCAAATATAAGTACTGATGAGTAATTTAGTCTTTAGCCTTTCACAAACTACTGAAGACTAAAATGCTTCAAAGTACTGATGTACATTATTTGTTGAAAACAACTGATGTAGTGAGGTGGATTACAACTACTGATGTATTATTTTCAAACAAATAAGTACTGAAGAACAAATTTTGTTCACAAGTACTGATGTGTAATCTTACACAAGTACTGAAGACAATTTGTTCACCAGCTCTAAAGGGTATTTCATCAGCACTTGTGAACATCTGATCACAAGAGCTGAAGGCATAAATACTCATAAGAGCTGAAGGGTCAATGAAACATTGAAAGTCAGCCAAAGAGCTGATGAGTAAATGTGGAGGTCAGCATGAAACAACTGATTTGACGGAAACAGCTGATGAGTAATTTTACTCTTCAGCTGATGCCAACAGCTGCTGTTTCATACCCAACAACTGAAGGACAAAACCATATCCTCAGTAGTTTCACAACTACTGATGACTAACACCAAGTCCTCAGTTGTTTCCAACAACTGAAGCAATACCATGTCTTCAGTAGTTCACAACTACTGATGTCAGTAGTTCACAACTACTGAAGGCTAACACCAAGTCTTCAGTTGTTACAACGTCTGAAGATGAAAACTAGGTCTTCAGTAGTTTATAACTACTGAAGACTAACAACAAGTCTTCAGCCGTTTACAACATCTGAAGGACAAAACCAAGGTCTCAGTAGTTTCAACTACTGAAGACTCACACCAAGTTCTCAGATGTTACAACCACTGAAGGTTAAAACCACGTCATCAGTAGTTTCAACAACTGATGACTAACACCAAACCTTCAGTAGTTTCTTTCAGCCTTTGCCCTACCCTATATATACCCAACCTTCAGAGCTTTTAATTCTCACTTGACCTAACTTCTCAAAAACCTCAGAACTTCCCATACACCATTAATGGCGACCATGCAACTAAACCTCGACACAACTGTGTCGCTCATCTCACAAAATCGCCATTCTGGGCCAAATTTCACAACGCGTCGATCTCATGAACGACTCACCTTACCAAACGGCTTTTCTTCTGAACCCCACCATCTACACCGACTCCCTATCGGAGTTCTGGACGAACATCACCGTCCAAACCGGAGAGAATGATGGCGAGGTCTCTCTCCGGTCCTCCGTCAACAACCACCCAGTGGTTATCACTCCAGCTACTATTCGCCAAACCCTAAAGCTGGAGGATGCCACCTACCCAACCTCTTACCCCAAAGGCGCCCTTGATCTATCTTTCACAACCAACGACTATCAGGGCGACCTCTCTGCCACCACCTTGTTGAAGAAACACTTCCCAGATCCCCAACGTCTCATCTTCCACATGGTGAATGTGTGTCTGGCCCCCAAAACATCTTCATGGGACCAGATGTCAACAAGGTGGCAACAGGTATTATATTCTATCTTTGAGAAACAACCACTGAACTTAACTAAAATTATATTTTTGGAACTCAGAGACATGGCTGCTAAACCTGTTTTAAACCGATGGATTTTATATCCTAGGTTCATTATGGCCATGATAGAAGACCAGCTTCAAGCTGAGGGACTTGTTGGCACTGGGGTCCCTGCCATGGCTGTTCTAGCCGAGGTATACTCCAGGCACAACACCGACCAATCACTAAAACAGGCTGGCCGGCTGCGAAAACCCACGCAGCAGGAACCCACAGCCTCCACCTCCAAATCCAAAGTCCCCACCAAACCAAAAACCAAAAGAAGCCCACAAAGGCTACTCAGGGAAATGAGTCCCCTGAGGATGCCCCTGCAACACAAAGGCAGGAAGTGGCTGCTGGTCAGATTCTCCCAGCAGTCCACCACGACTCCACCTACCACAACCGCACAGGTCTCTTCTCCACAAGAGCCTGATGCAACCACTTCCGGGGCTGCCACACATCTGGGGTCTTTCTCACTTGAAGAGACTGCCATTGAAATGCACACTCCTCCCCATGTGCACTCTTCTTCAAGCCCATCTCCCACTGAAACCGCCCCACAAAGCCCTACACTAATAATAGCCAAAGTGTTGACCCACCTGAGCACTCCACCCTCTCCCCAGAAACCAATTACAACTGGGGAGACTCCAACCGAAGAGAGGGTGGACACAAGTGCCGGTGGGAGCCCCCAACACAGAGATCACATGTCCAATCTCCCAGTGTGGCTAGGGAGATAGGACATTCTGGTGAGGCTGCCACTTCCTCTACATCAACATCTGAGCAGGGTGAAGCTGGTAACATCAATAAGACCTCACCAGAGGCAACTGCCGATGATGGATACAATCCGGAGGCTGGAAGTCCCCAGTACCAAGAACAAGGGGCACATGCAATATCTGAGCCACACTCAGAGCATGTATATCCTGACACAGTCAGGAGGTCAGGTGATTCAGTACACACTGATGATGACCTGTGCTTCTTCTATGATGTAGTTGCACAAAACACTATCCTAGAGGATGAGGTAAGCAGACTCAAAGAGCTGCTTGCTAAAATGTCTCAGGATAGAAGTCCATCTGCCACCACTGACCCACAGATGGCACCTTCACCCGAAGGTCTCATAAACACTGAGCCACTCCCACAAACTCGGCCACCTACCCCTGCTTCTGGCTCTAGCTCTCAGGAACAGAACCCTCCTGAGCAGCTAGATGCTATCCTCCAGAAATCCCTGCCTCTCATCACACCTCTAATCACAGAAATTGTGATGAAAACCATTGATGAGAGGCTTCCCACTCATATACAACCCATGGTGGAGGTTGCTGTTGCTAAAGCGCTTGCTGATAGTCAAACCCCAACCAATGCACCCAAAAAGGGGGAGACATCAGTGCAAGCTAAGAGGAAGAGAGGAGAGGAGGAGTTAGAAGTAGAGAGAGAGGAGGTAGTTGAGAGGGAGAAGGCTGAGGAGAGTGTTAGGGTGAAGGGGAAGGAGAAGGTGAGGGAGGAGAGTGAGTGAATTGAAGTGGTGAAATCCAAAAGGATTTCAGTGTCACTTATCAAAAGAAAGAGAGAGAGAAGGTAGAGAAGGTGATCCTGATCTAGCAGCCCTTGTCAAGGAGGCTGATGCTGAGCATAGCCGATCAATGGACTCTGTCATTGATCAGCTGTTCAGGCAAGGCTTTGACAAGGACACTGCCATGCTAGATCAGGAGATTAGAAATATGGAAAGAAAAGAAATTGAGTACCGATGGCCTACTTATAGCCAAGAGGAAAGAAAGAGACTTGAGGCTATGAGTAGTTCACTTAAAAGTATCTGGGCAGGCCAGTCCTTGATGTCAAGGCATGGACCAGGGACAGAATCTTGGATATAGCCACCAAGATCTGTTCAGCTGGTGATTTCACCAAAGGACTGGTCGCTGAGGCCCTTTCTGAGTCCGGTGCTGGGAACAGGACCCTGCTAGTAAAACAAACAAAACCTACCCTTATCTCTAAGTTACTAGCAGAGCCTACCAATATTCCCACACCAACAACCCAAACACAACCCATAAAACCAACCCCTTCACCATCAAAACCCACAGCCAATGATCCACCCTTGCAGAAGAAGAGAAGGGTGTTGAGGCTGCAAGAAGAAGAAAAAGAAGAGGATGAGGAAGATAGACTGCCTCTTTCAGCAGTCATCCCTCTACCCAAAGCCAAACCTCAAACCATCACTCCCACCTCACAGAACGATACTGTGAGGGTTAAGCTAGAGGAAGAGGAGCAGCAAAGACTACACGATGAGGAGATGCTGAAAAGCATTGATAAATCCTATGCTGCTTCTACTTCCATTATGAATATGAAGAAGGAGGCTCTGAGATTATTCACCCTTAAGCAAACCTTTCAATATGACAAAGATAGGGTGAGAACTTGGCCTGATCCTAGGGTGGCTCACAGGATAGTTAAGAAAGATATTCCTGTGAGATACAAGAGCCAATTTAAGAGAATCGTAGATGAAGTGATCTCTGTGGCTCTTGTAATAACACCCTGGGAGATAGTAGAGGAGTTCGAGAAAGCCTATAGAGCTAAGCAGCCACCCTAAAAAATGTTAGACAATAGGGTGGTGAGGAAGGGCTTAGTCTATAAAAGGCTTGAGAACTTCCATAGGGATGAGCTCAACTTGTTGTTAGAAGGAAGACACCCAGATGAATTTGCATATAGGCAAGTCACAACAGTTGAGCTCAAGAATGGCAAACAGGTCAAGTTTGTCTCAGAGCTGTACGGCCGGGAGGGGTTATTCGATGGTGTGGCTGAAGACTTGACTAAAGAAGAACAGATGATATTCCTTCAAGCCTACACCAGAGAATCCTACAGGCTTGTATGAGGGAGGTAGGTCTCATGGATGGGACAACAGTCCTGTGTCCAGTTCCCCAAGACAGGGCTCCCATCCATACTTAGCCAAACAAATATCAGAGTCCTCCTCTCAGGCCAGTGCTTATCAGGGTCAACTTCTGATCTGATCCAGAAGGAAATAGACCAATATTTCTACCAACAATAAGTGGGACAACAAATAATTAGAGGTTTTGGCTGCATTGGTTCAGGGGGAGTTTGTTGGACCAAAAGAACCAATGAGCCAAGATCAGGAAACCTCTAAGTCCCACATGACATCACAACAACTGCTGAAGACCTTCATCAGCAGTTTGACAAAGTCTGAAGAATCAAAGTCTGAAGATCAAAGATCTGAAGTACAACAGCTGAAGATCCAAAAGTGCTGAAGATAAGTACTGAAGTCTGAAGTACTGAAACATACAAGTACTGAAGACTTCAAGTACTGAAGACAAGTGCTGAAGATCAAAAGTTGAACTGAAGAACTGAAGATCATCAACTAATGCACAAAGTCTGAAGACAAAGACTGAAGACATCAGCTGATGACATCTACTGAAGTCATCAGCTGATACATCATCTGAAGCCCAAGTCTGAAGAACAAGTGCTGAAGCTTCAGAGTTTGTCACAACAGCTGAAGAAGTCTTCTTCAGTTGTTGTGATGGTTTTCTCTTTCAGTAGTTTTGTTTATCTTTTAGTAGTTTGTACAATAGCTGAAGAGCTTGTTCTTCAGCTGTTATAGTTCAGTAGTTATAAACGACTGAAGAGTTGTTCTTCAATCGTTGTAGGCTTTCAGTAGTTTCCTTTTTTAGTACTTGTAATAGGTAGACGGCTTTTGTAAGAAGATGTCAGATGTTGACATCTTCAGTAGTTTTATGTTCTATCAGCTGTTAGTTTAATAATCGGTTGATGTCACTGTCAAGTGACATCATCATCCATCCTTTGCCGTCTATAAAAGGATGGTGAACCATGCTGTATTAGTTGCCGAAATGTTGGAAGTTATAGAAAACATCTTTTGCAGATCTTTTCTCTCTCTATGTTTGTACTTTTACATGTAAATCTTTTGTGGTCTTGCTGTAATCGCTAATTACTGTGCTAAATCCGCTGCGAACATAATCTAATTGATCAAACTAGAGGCTGAGATCCTGTCATAAACAGACATGAGCATATATCATACATGGTTAGCATTCCAATGCATTGCTTAGATCACCATACTATGTAAACATCATACAAGCTATGTAAGTCCTTAACATCTAGCATGCTCAGTGTATCCATAACACCACTAGTGTATCATATAAAGGTCAAACCATGTAACCTACTCATATGACCTATAATTTACCAATTAATCATCCATACTAACCACAACACATTCAACATGTCCATTACATACAACATATATCAAGATGATTGATTTCCAGTCCCAAACATGATGTCCTAGTTACTAATCAATCATTCAATACCATACATGATCATCAAAGTACATAAACCACACATAACCAAATAGACATTCCATACAACCTAATTAACAGGTTCTATCATGTTAGGCGTCCACAACAAACATTCTAGCATGATCCTAATGCCATGAACATGTCTAATTCCCAATATCCAAGGTTCATCCAAAATAAAGTTTCCTTTTTGGGAAAGTACATCCCAAAATCTACTAAACACCCAATGTATACATAATTCATCAATAATATACTATTTCAGGTTCATAACAACATCTAAACATGATCAACAACTTCCAACTATCATAATTCAACAATCATCATAGATAAAAGTTTCTACTTTTGGCAAGATATGAACAACAACATTCATTCTAAGATTTCTAGCACATATCAACAATCTAGCGCCTAATCAATATCATAAACACATCCATAACATCACTACATTAACAATTCCACATTACATGCCAAATAAAGTTACTATTATTAGTAACTCATGAACAAAGCTTCTAATTCATCAATTTCATGCAAGATTCATGTATTGTAGCATTCATACTATCTAATTAACATCTCAACGACATCAAACAACTATCAATTCCACATAATCAACATGAAATTGAACTAGGGTTCATCTAGACTCAAAGTTCATGATCCATTCATTATAAACGTATCATTCATGCATAATCAATGTTAAACAATATGTATACAACCTAACTAACATATTAACATCATCAATTGATCAAAATTCAGTACCCAACTCATCAATTTTGACCTACATGTCTTGGCCAAGACAAAACATTTGAACCAAACCCAAAACTAACCTTCAATTCGCGTGTAGACTTGTTAATGGAGGTCCAAATCGTGTTCTAGCACTTGTAATAGACCAAATCCAATGTGTTCTTGCTTGTTCTTGGTTGAATTCGCAAAGGGGAGGGAGAGGATGGTGAGGTCGAGGCCAATTTGGGGTGGGGTAGGGTTTTTGTTTTGTTTAATTTAATTTCCCATATTTACCCTTTAAACCTTGCAATTTGTATTTTATGAAATTTAAGCTTTTAAACTCTTTGTAACGTGTCTTTAACTTAATAATATAAAGATATAAACTAATAATAATCATTATATATTTTATCTTTATGAAACACACAACATACGAATTAACACACGCGTTTCCACATTACGCGATAAAATTCACCGTTTAACATTTAAATCGCGTAAATACATAAGTATAACACAATAATCATCTAATCCACTAGATTATTATTAATTTAACATTATTAATTATTATTAGGTCACCAACGTTAAATGACAACTAGTGTGTGCTCACGACATGTGTACGCAAGACTTAACGGAACTAACGGAGTTTTGGTAACGGAAATTACCGGATGTCACACCAACACCACAACTATCTGATGTTCCGGTTGTGTGTGACTTTCTATATGTGTTCCCAGAAGACTTATCAGGAGTGCCACCTGACCAGGAGATTGAGTTTCAGATTGATCTGATACCGGGTGCCCAACCTGTTGCCAAGGCACCGTATCGGTTGGCTTCGACAGAGATGGGAGAGTTGTGGAGCAGTTGCAAAAGCTACTCGACAAAGGGTTCATTAGACCGAGAATCTCTCCTTGGGGTGCCCTGGTCTTATTTGTAAAGAAGAAAGATGGTAGTATGAGGATGTGTATAGACTACCGTGAGCTGAACAAGCTGACAGTGAAGAATCGGTATCCGTTACCGAGGATTGATGATTTATTTGATCAGCTCCAAGGTGCCAGTTGGTTTTCAAGGATAGATCTTCGATCTGGCTACCATCAGTTGAAGGTGAAAGAACAGGATATTCCTAAAACAGCTTTTCGCACGCACTATGGTCACTACGAGTTTCTTGTTATGTATTTTGGTTTGACCAATGCGCCAGCTGCTTTTATGGATCTGATGAACCGAGTGTGTCGGCCGGTGTTGGATAAATCAGTGATCGTGTTTATTGATGATATCCTGATTTACTCAAAGAGCGAGATAGAGCATGCCAGTCACATTCAAGAGGTGTTGGAGACGTTGAGAAGGGAGAAGTTGTATGCCAAGTTATCCAAATGCGCGTTTTGGTTGCGCGAGGTTCAATTCTTGGGTCATGTGGTGAATCCGGAGGGGAGTGTGGTGGATCCAGCAAAGGTGGAAGCAGTGATGCAATGGAAGTCTCCAAAAACGCCATCCGAGATTCGTAGTTTCTTGGGTTTGGCGGGCTATTACAGAAGATTTATTCAAGACTTCTCAAAGATCGCTTCTCCACTAACCAAGTTGACCCAGACGGATGTAAAGTTTGTATGGGGTCAAGCTCAAGAGAATGCGTTTGAAGAATTGAAAGCGAGACTGACTCAAGCTCCTGTATTGTCATTACCTGATGGAAGTGAAGATCTGGTGGTTTAAACTGATGCAATGGAAGTCTCCAAAACGCCATCCGAGATTCGTAGTTTCTTGGGTTTGGCGGGCTATTACAGAAGATTTATTCAAGACTTCTCAAAGATCGCTTCTCCACTAACCAAGTTGACCCAGACGGATGTAAAGTTTGTATGGGGTCAAGCTCAAGAGAATGCGTTTGAAGAATTGAAAGCGAGACTGACTCAAGCTCCTGTATTGTCATTACCCGATGGAAGTGAAGATCTGGTGGTTTAAACTGATGCTTCCTACTCGGGATTGGGATGTGTGTTGATGCAAAGGGGAAAGGTTATAGCCTACGCATCTCGACAATTGAATGTTCATGAGGTTAACCATCTTACTCATGACCTGGAGCTAGCAGCCGTCTTTGCACTAAAGATTTGGAGGCACTATCTGTACGGGATGAAGTGCACCATTTTCACTTACCACAAGAGCTTGAAGTATTTCTTCAAGCAGAAGGACCTGAACATGAGGCAGAGGCGATGGTTGGAGCTCATAAAAGATTATGATTGTGAGATCTATTACCATCCGATCAAAGCCAACATGGTGGTGGATGCCCTTAGCTGAAAGGAACGACCCGAGCCGATTCGGGTGAAGGCTTACCAGCTGATTATGACTTCTGACGTGATGAATCAAGTCAAAGAGTATCAAGATGAAGCATTGAAAGAAGATCATCTTAACTCTGAAAGAATGAGAGGTCTGGTCACGGAGTTGGGTGAAAACACACTTGGTGTTAAAACCCGATTCGGGCGGATGTGGATTCCTCGTCTTAGGGATCTACGCGCGAATATTATGGATGAAGCTCATAAGACTCGATACTCTATTCATCCCGGTGCTACAAAGATGTATCAAGACATGAACAAAGACTATTAGTGGCCGGGTATGAAGCGTGATATGATGGAGTATGTGAGTAAATGCCTTACTTGCTTACAAGTGAAGGCCGAGCATCAAAAGCCGCATGGAAAGATGCAACCTTTGGATATACCGGAATGGAAGTGGGAGCACATCACCATGGATCTCATTACGAAGCTGCCGCGTACCCCGAAAGGGTATGATGCTATATGGGTGATTGTTGATCGTCTGACGAAGAGTGCTCACTTCATACCGATTCGCGAGACATATTCATCTGAGAGGTTGACTGATCTATTCATCAAGGAAATTGTAACTCGTCATGGTGTGCCGGTGTCTATTGTGTCTGATCGTGACACCTGGTTTACATCCAAATTCTGGAAGAAATTCCACTACGCCATGGGGATGAGGTTACATATTAGCACGGCTTATCATCCGCAAACTGATGGTCAGTCAGAAAGGACCATTCAGACATTGAAGGACATGCTTCGGGCATATGTGATTAATTTTGGGGGAAGTTAGGATGACCACTTACCGTTAGCTGAATTCTCATACAACAACAGCTATCATGCCAGCATTAGTATGCCACCTTATGAGATGCTATACGGTAGGAGATGCAGGACACCCGTTTGTTGGGGTGATATTGGTCATAAAGAGTTAGGGAGCGTCAAGGTGATCGAGGCTACGACTGAAAAGCTTGAAAGGATCAAGGCCTTCATAAAGGCAGCAAAGATAGACAGAAGTCGTATGCTGATAAACGACGCAGGCCGATTGAGTTCCAGGCGGGTGACCAGGTTATGTTGAAGGTCTCACCTTGGAAGGGTATCATTCGGTTTAGAAAGCGGGGCAAGTTGAGCTCGAGATACATAGGCCCTTTCCAAATCCTTGCTCGAGTAGGAGAGGTGGCCTATAGATTGGAGTTACCAGATGAGTTAAGTGGAATTCACACGACCTTCCACGTATCTCATCTAAGGAAATGTTTGACAGATGAAGATATGATTGTTCTACTGGAGGATATCAAAGTAGACGAACGGCTCAATTATGTGGAGCAACCAGTGGCAATCATCAATCGAAAAGAGAAGAGGCTGAGGAATAAAGTGGTTCCCTTGTGCGTGTACAGTGGAAGCACAGGAAGGGATCCGAGTCAACGTGGGAGACTGAAAAGGAAATGAGACAGCATTACCCACGCTTGTTCGAGGATAATAGGTTTCGGGGACGAAACCTATATAAGGGGGTGGACTTGTAACACCCGGATATTTTTCTTTGAAACCAACGAAAGAAGAGAAAGAGAAATAAAGTCCAAAGTCGAGGGACCAAACTCGCCAACGAAAGAAAGGCGGGTGAGTGGGGGTATATAAAGGGAGAGGGCAGCCCTTACCCTCTCCCCACACTTTTATTTCAGCCAAACAAGAGAAGAGAAGAGAGAAAAGAAGAAAAGAGGGAAAAAGGGTTGGTTCGGGTGGATCCGAGCACGAAAATCATCGTTAGCGAGTCAAAATGAAGCTCTCCTTCTTCTTGTAGTTTGTGTGAGTTCTAGGACCCCTATTTTACTTGTTTTCAATCGATTTGGGCTGGAACACGTAGTAAACCCGTTTTTGAATGTGTGTGTGTTTGACCCATTTGGGTGTGATTATGTTTGATGCGTTTGGAGTATGTTCTTGAGCTTGTGTATGCTTGAATGGTGTTGCAGTATGCATTCCAAAGGTTTAGGATGGTTAATTTGGGCTTAGAATGGGTTTGGATGAGCGTGGAGGTCGAAAATGGCAGATTGGATTCGGGAGACTGCATTCTGCACCAGTTAGGGCTGGGTGACCGACTGGAGGCCATACGGCCGACTGGAGGGCGATTGGGGTTCAGTCGCATGATTGAAGTTCAGTCGCACGACTGGGGTCCAGTCGCATGGGGAGTCATGCGACTGAGAGTCCAGTCGCATAGGTGCTCATTCGCATAAGGTCCATTCGCATGAGGTCCATTCGCATAGTGTCCATTCACACGATTGAGAGTCCATTCGCACGATTGGGTGTTCATTCGCACAGTGTTCATCCGCATAGGTCCAATCGCATGATGTTCAGTCGCATGGAGGCCATGCAACTGAAGGGTGCCCATATGCCCAAATAAGGCTTTGTACCCGGGGAAGAGCATAGTTAAAGTACTGACTTTCGGGGAAGTGCAGATGTATGTTTTGACGTGGAAGTTGCCGTAGGTACATGTAAGATGACCTTTGGAGGCCTTAGAGGGTATGTAGGGCATGATGATGATGTTGCATGTTTATGCATGATGTATGTTAAGTATATATGATGATGCCCTGTATGATGATGCTATAGTGTATGCTGATGTTCCTATTTATGACGTATGTTTATCTTTCCGTGGCTTTACGTGTTATGATTAATGAATGAAACGAAAGTGTTACGTAATATAAAGTGGAAGATAATGAAAGAGGAACATGATGAATGAATGCATGCATTAATGAATGAATGAATGAATGTAAGAAAGACTTACAAGCAAATGTATGGAGGTGCACACCCAATGAAGGTGTTAGCTCAACGGTGTACGGGTTAGCTACCCTGAAGGATGTACATTGGGGTCCAATCTTTGTGATTGACCAAATGTATTGGATCCTTGCCGCTTACCCTAGATGACTGGATCAGCTTCGTGCACAATGTTCATGATTTTATTACCACAGGTCTAGCATCAGCTTTGTGCACAATGTTCGGGGTATAGCATATGGCATTGATCCAGAATGAAAGAGGAAAGATAAGTGATGAATGTACTTACCCTAGGTACTGGAGCCAGCTCCGTGCCCAATGTTCGAGGTCTATGAAAGACCTCAGGCTCAGTTACCCGCTTCGTGCACAATGTTCGGGGTAATGTACAGGTCATCGAAAGTAATGAATGTACGAATGAATGTAATGAATGTACGAACGAAAGTAAGGAATGTATGAATGTGTAAAGTCCTTAAAAGCGATCGATCTCACTTCGTTTGAATTGTTGCACTTGATAACACGCGAAGACGGGTGCGCGAGTTGAATGAATCAACCGAGAGAACAAGACATTAAGCACAATATCATCGTAATTCAAATGTATATATCACGTGTTGAATGATTACAATGAAAATCGATATAAAATCGATCTCACCCAAAGGTAAAATCACAAACTGTGATCTGCTCGACTTGAGCGAAAATACAAACTAAAATAAATGTTACACTCTCGGTTGAAAAGTAATGATGCACACACACCGATTACTGTGCACACATGCACATAATATATAGTGAATTCTCCACTTTGTCGCATGCACATGCGATTCGCATTGCATGTGGTTCCAACCGAGATTTCGCATGCATGTGACATGTATCCTATTCGCATCATGATTTCGCATGCTTTATTCATTTTCACATGCAACTTATTTTCGCATGCATGCAATTAGTATACTTTTCGCATGCATGCAATTAGTATACTTTTCGCATGCATGCATGCAACTTCTATTGCGCGACTTTGTTGCTCAGCTTGCATATTTTCGTGCGAAATGATGTCACGAGACCTGTAACGATATTGTAATCCATATGTTTTGTCCCTTACAATCTCCCCCTTGGATTATGATATCGTTTTGTCACTTCAATCTTAAAAAAAACATTTTCAACTTAAGGTTCTCGCAGAAGCGGATATCGAATTGGATGCAACTTGTAAGCTTCAAATCTTCATAAAATCATCTAACTCGATTTGAATTCTTGTGTGTTCTCGGTTTCTCATAGAACTTTGATGAAACCGGATAAGCTTTCAACTTATTTAACGTCCACGAATGGAAGATCATGGAATAATGATCCGTTGTATCAAGAGCAACACCTTGCTCTGATACCAAATGTAAAGTCCTTAAAAGCGATCGATCTCACTTCGTTTGAATTGTTGCACTTGATAACACGCGAAGACGGGTGCGCGAGTTGAATGAATCAACCGAGAGAACAAGACATTAAGCACAATATCATCATAATTCAAATGTATATATCACGTGTTGAATGATTACAATGAAAATCGATATAAAATCGATCTCACCCGAAGGTGGAAAATCACAACTGTGATCTGCTCGACTTGAGCGAAAATACAAACTAAAATAAATGTTGCACTCTCGGTTGAAAAGTAATGATGCACACACACCGATTACTGTGCACACATGCACATAATATATAGTGAATTCTCCACTTTGTCGCATGCACATGCGATTCGCATTGCATGTGGTTCCAACCTAGATTTCGCATGCATGTAACATGTATCCTATTCGCATCATGATTTCGCATGCTTTATTCATTTTCGCATGCAACTTATTTTCGCATGCATGCATTAGTATACTTTTCGCATGCATGCATGCAACTTCTATTGCGCGACTTTGTTGCTTAGCTTGCATATTTTCGTGCGAAATGATGTCACGAGACCTGTAACGATATTGTAATCCATATGTTTTGTCCCTTACAGAATGAAAGAAGAAATTATGAATGAATGTGAATAAAAGTAATGAATGTAAATGTTAACGATGTACGTTGCATGAACGAAAGTTAACGAATGAATGACGAAGATAATAATGACATTATCTATGTGTACGTATGATGTGTGATCGCATGTATGTAAAGGACAGTTTTTAATGAAAGAAAATATGTTTTATTATAAAATTAGAACTCACTCAGCAATGCTGACTTTTTATGTGTTTCCAGTTGGCAGGTAGTGTTGCTGAGGATGGCACGAGGAGGCTACTCAGCTCTTTTTGAATGGCATTCTTTTTTTAACGCTTTTGCATTGTATGTGAACATACGATGTTTTGTAATGGATGTTGTATTACTTTGCAATGCATTTATAGTAAAAATAAAAGTTATTTCATAGTTTCCGCTGCATGATTTTAGTAAAGATTATATAATGAAATGTTTTAAGTGCGATGAATGACCAGCTGTGAGGTGCCGGGAAAGGGGCCTTACATGGCACTTCCTTTTTTCTGTATAACACTGCCGACAGATCGTCATCAATTACGTCCTCAATGTTTGTATTTTGTGGGTAAAGTACATCATTGCTTGGCCCTGTACCTACTTTTCTAATACAATTTATTAGTGCCAATCGTTTCACTTTTCTTCCAATATGTAAGTCAGTCTTAATTCACTTTTATTAGTTACCATTATTATTTTGATGTCTTCATCATCCATAACATCATCATCTTCACTTTCTATCAATGGTGTTTCTTTTCATTGATGTCCATATAAACTTTAAATATCAAATCATCTAATCCTTGATCGGTCACATCTTTATCCTGATCGTTCTCAATTTCACCTTTCATTGGAGAACAAAGTGGTCTCGGTTTATGGTTGAAGACGCATTCAAATGTAGATAGTAATCTTTCAACTCCATATTTTTCCTCTTCTCTAGATTACATTTCTAATATTCCCAATTCAAGTTATGTCTTCAACATGATTGTTTTTGTCATCATCTCTTCAAGTTGTACTAACTTCCCCTGTATTTTTCAAAAAGGTAAGATGTTAACGATCTCATGAATTGTTTATATTGGTTTATATGGTGTAGCACTTTATGAGACTAATCCTAAAAATATTTATTTCTTGCCTCTTTAACATCCTCAAATGTTGCATTCTATCTAACCCAGTCTTCTGTTCTTTTCTTTCCCCAACCATCAGGAAAAAATCCTACCGACTCACCTTAACCAAACCCACCATTTTTTATTTCTAATTTTTACCGTAATTTCAACTTGTCAAGATTCCATGTTGAATAGTTGGTTTGGAATAATCTTCATCCATACCCTTGCATCTCATTGCATGCATGTACAACAGATGCCATTAAAAAGTGTTATAGTATCTAATAAGAATTATTATAGTATGAAATTACTTACACTAATGTAAACAAAGTGTGCACATAACACAGTTACAATAATGTAATTATCTTCACACATTTTAAACTATGTTGCTACCACTAATGACAATTATTATAGTATCTAATTACTTACAGTTTTTTAAGCAAACTTTTCACCTAACATCTTACAACTCACTGCATTAATAGTAGCTATTTTATATTTGTAACATGCCGTAAGCAAAGTCAATGGCCCTGTGAAAGGCTTTATGTTTATCCTATCCCACATCATTTTACTTGTTTTTAGCTTGCTCACCACAGAAGCACCAATTAATCTGCCTTATATCAACTCTGTTGTTTAGCTGGTAGATTGCATTATGCTTACATTTACCGTGTGCATGACATTCAACTATAGTCGCCAAGAACAAAGCCAAGATGTCTAGCTTAAACTAGTTCATGTTTTTATGAGAAGTGTGTGTTAGTCGAGAAACAATATCTGCTGGCGATATGTATGAATCACCATATGAACTCCTCCAATCGTCTACTTCTGAACTTCTTACATCTGCGTCCTCCAAACTATCTAAAAGGATTTCTTCTCTTGGAATACCCATCAATATGTGAACCGCAACGTCATTAACTTTTATCTTCCCACATGGCAATTCTATCTCCATGTTATCTTCATTAAAGACATCTACAACATAGTAACCTAGTTTTTACGGAATTACATCTACCTTCAGCTCCAAAAGCTTACCGA